>CAKLNU010000156.1:0-283246 GCA_922788865.1 Poeciliopsis turneri | reverse complement strand
ATATTATTATATATATATATATATTATTATTATTATTATTAATAATTATATATATATATATTATATATATATATTATATATATATATATATATATATTATATATATATATATATATATATATATATATATATATATTATATATTATATATATATATATATAGTGTGTGTGTGTGTGTGTGTGTGTGTATTACAAAGATATATACATCATATGAAAAGGAGCATGTATCCCAATACAGTTTCAATTATTCAAAATTAAATTATTACGACAGATACATAGTTCGTGCAAAATAAAATGTCGATATGTTCTAATTAAATACATATTTCGTCGATCATCTTTGTGCCCATAAAATTACACATTGCCTGTGGTTATAAATTAAAGATGCTTATTTGTTCGTTTTTCAGTCACAGCGTAAATAACCGCAGCTGATGGATTTAAACATATCTGTTATATGTTTGTGTTATATTTAGCAATGTTATGAATGTGAGCTTGTATATCACCTTATCCAAAATACGTAACATGTTCACTATAGTTTATTTATGAGTTGTAACTGATATTTTTTAAAGATTATCGACCCTGCCGACAAATATTTGTAACAGATTAATATTTCAGTCAGCCTCTACTATTAATTTGTACTCAAGTCAATGAATGTTTTAAAATCATAAAATCATACCTATAATTACATAGACATATATCTATATGTATTAATTCATTTAAATATATTTATATTATATTTTTATTATGGGTTCATTATGTTTATACGTTATATAAATGTTATAATATAAATATATTTATGTGTTTCATATTTGCATATTTTCTATCTGGTACATTACTTATTGTTGGTTATCTATTTCATTTTTGGAGAAATTCACTGACACGTATTATTTATTAGATAAGAATGGGCAGCCGGGAGGTCAGCCGCAGATCAACGAAGTGCCGACGGCTCAAACAAATGGATAGCGCACTGGCTACCATTGAGAGTCACTTTACCAGACTGCTTGAAACATACTGCAGGGAGCACAAGGTGCTTATTCAAAGACGGCGATGGAGGGCCCCCGGTGAACGATTGAAACGCAGTGCCCGCGTGTAGAGTCAATCAATGAGGCGTGAGCGGGTGGGACGGGCGATCCTTCGCGATAGTGTTTCGCTCGGCAGATAATAGCAGAGACGCAGCGACGCGTTCTGGTCATGGATGCCGTAGTTTAATCAAACCAGTCATCATCGCTCACTTCAGACCAGACAGTGTTGGTTCAAATCGATTTAGTCAGACAAATGCCAGAAGTCACCATGAATATAAGTGGGCGAGCTTCACTAAAAATATCAGACGAGAAATTTGACACTAAGTACAAATGATAATATTGTAAACGCTTTGGTTAGCAATGCAATACTAGTCATGAGATCTTGAACAAAGCACGCAAGGGGGATAAGCCATCATCTGGCACGCCGTTTTAGTATTACCTGCTCCACCCTGTAAGTATTCGCGCATTTCAGGCACCTCATCGCCAGCAGACAAATTAGATTTAAATGCGTACTCACTGGAGATTGTGACACCAAACAGCCGAAAGATTAACTTGACGGGGAAAGGAATTGCTCACCAACTGGCATTTACGTCCAGGCCCACTTGCAGACTGCTGTGTTTAACCGACCTCCTGGCATTTGTTATCACAAGCCCAGCTGTCGCTCCGCTCACTTCTTCAGAGCCAGTCTAATCCATATGTAAGGCACATTGAAGCTAACTTTGGGAAAGAGCTTGCTGTCATCTAACGTAGTGCATTTTAGTGCAGCAAAGAGTAGTTTCTTCAGTCCCGTCGCCAATACGTCAGTTCAGAGCCAAATGATTTGCGTGCCCACTGAAACTGCATAGCAGAGGTTATTATTGTGGGACCAGCAAGGTGAGCAGGTGGTGAGCCCGCAGGCCAGCCTGAGACGCCTGCAGCAGCCACATAGCAGAAAACCGCCAGGTGGTTAGTACTCACGTCAGCCAGCCAGCCAAACATAATTTCAGTTGTTTACTTAATTCCATAGCACGCATCCTGCACCGTCTTAAAGCCAACACGGTGTCTCCATCTGTCGGCCTTCCACTTTGCTGGGCCCACTTTTTCTGAGCTACCGTTAGACTCCCTGATACCTGTCCAGGACAAAGTCTAGCACTGCCTGAATGTTAAAGAAGCGTCATTTTTTTCATTATGTTGTCTGCTTGAAATTTGATGTTATGATAAATGTTGTTAACTTCTCATTTTTCAATCGTCTTTGAGTATATATTACCAGAAACACAATAGTTAATTTTGAAATTCCAGATTATTCATTTAACATAATGGTTTCTATGTCTTGCTGAAGTAAAGCTGGGTGGTTACTTCGCGTACCAAGATACCAAACTAAACAAAACTACGTGGTAAGATTTTGTGTTTTTAGTAATGGACAAAATAGTATTACATGCTTATTGCTGGCAGTAGGTGAGGTTTTCCACGCACACACACACACACACACACACACACACACACACACACACACACACACATTGTCACACACAGCCACAGACACACTCCAGTGATACATCTGCATTGGCACGTTAGCACCCTTATTGTTGTTTTATCAAACAGCAGCAAATGTGGGTAAAGTTGCAAATTTCTTTATGAGAAATGCGAGCAGACCTGATACAGAAGAAAGCCCATACTTTTACTCTGTAACTGCGTTTCAAATATTTCGCCATAGTTATATAAATTACTGATCAATGTACTATTTATTTAGCTGATTGATGCCAGCACCTGAAAATGCCTGTTTCTGGAAAACCAACTTCTGCGATCTTCGCCAGAGCGAAGATTGCTATCTTTCTCATGCCAGAAATAACAGATTAAAACAAGCCGTTGAAAAAGCCGTTTGTCCCTTTATTTCCTGGCGCAAGCAGCTGTTTCCAGACTCCAACAGAATCTTTATGCAGCTTTCAGTACACTGCTTGCTGCCTTTGTCACAACATTCTAGGAGGCAGCTTATTAGACTTTCGCACCCAGCATGATCGTTAGCCCGATTATGTGGCGGCTGAGGAAAGAAGGCGCTGCTGTTCAGCGTATGAACTGCAGAGATCAAACCAGAACCAGATCAAACATCAGAAATAAAGAACCAGAACAGAATCGTATCACCAGATCAGACGAACCAGGTAAATAAGATCGTAAACAGCAGTTGCGTTCTTCGTTCCATATCACGGTGCAGCTTGTCAGCCAGGCACCAGAGTCATCACAAGTTCCAGGTCTGACGTCGTGACGAGATCGATCGCTTCATTATCGCCTTAAACCCTGATCGGGGAGTTACTGGTAACGCACTCGTGATTTTTGTTTCGTCATGAGTAGGGTTACTTCGATGACAAGAAAATCTCACTATGTCGATGGAGACGCCGAAGTGCTGCGCAGCAGCGACACACTGCCCAGTTAACTGGGTTTACACACTGGTTGTTGTTGAGAACCATTGTTGTGGCAGCGGCATTTTTTATTATTATAATCCTTAGACCATTTTTATTGGAGTCATTTTATTACACTTCACTGACGTAAGTTAATTGAAATACCTAATTTTAGCATTTATTTGCCTGTATAACGGTTTCACACTAGACTTTCATTTTTGATACTATGATGCATATGGGAGAAATTGGGTGATTTATTATTTTCAGGTCTCACTCAGACAGCTTGGCCATTCGGTGTCAGCTTGATTTGTTTCAGTGTGTGTGTGTGTGTGTGTGTGTGTGTGTGTGTGTGTGTGTGTGTGTGTGTGTAAATGCAGAACACGTGGACAGCACAGCCGCAGACGCGGCCTTTCAACACTGCTTTCACTCTTGAAAGCTCAGAAATTTGTTTCGCTTACTGATATAGATGACATTGACGCACACATGCGATTGAAATACGCGCAGCTGCTTAGACCACGTGGTAGTATTTCCGCAACCGAGCTAAAATCAGCGAAATGATATACAGAGAGCGAGAATAGATGGATAAGTTTAAAGAGTCAGCATTTTGAGCTAAATGTGTTAGCGCAACCAGTAAGAGATCATTATTTTCAGTTTTCAACGATTGCAACATGATCCCATGCTCATGAAAATCTATTGCATCTGCGTTGATCGAACATTTTACGCTGGTGATACCCCGGAATTCAAGACAAAGTCACGAGCGGTACTTAGTCCAAACCAATCAAATTCGCCAGCCATTATTTGTTGTTGGAAGCTACAAAGATCAATTAGAAGAACAGAATTTAATTGTCAAATTCTGATAAAGCCGATTCACGAAATAGCTAGTTATAAAGCTTTTTGATAAAGATTAACCAGTATGTTAGCCTCGACGGGGCCGAATACGCACTGCAGTTAATTTGAACCATATACTCAACGCCAGTCCACTGTTCTTCCGTAGCCACGAACCCGAATTACCGGGACTGCTTTAGCCCGCTTGCGTGCGCTGCTAAACATGGAAGCGGGCCGAGCCGCTGAACGCCCCGTTAAATTAATAGAAGCCTCGATGTTTCATTAAATCGCCGCCTTGCGCCGAATTTCTGACACTACATCAGGTGTCGACAGGCAGAACGGGAAGTAGCATCATTTCACCGCAGCGTTTGGATGGCAGGGGTGCATAACTGCAAATAACGCGGGATCGAGCTTCAGGCACCATACCGCAGTTTGCTGAATCACCGATCCAGTGAGACATGCCATTTTTAAATCCAGCCATCAACATGAAACCCGGCGTATAGAAAGACTCTGCTTAAATACCAATATTTAGACTTACTTATTCAGTGATATCGTACTTGCCAATGATACTGCGTTGAGCTTCATAATACAGAACCCAGGCCCGAGCCGTGTTTTTCACCGAATATATTAAGAGTTTAAGTTTGAATTATATTGATATGTACTTACAGCTTGGTTTGATTCATACGGGCTTCTTGATCCTGTCTTGGTCCGAAGAGCCACGCCGTTCGCCAAAGCCTTCATAAGCCGCTGAAAGCAACATGCCCAGAGCGGCCGCTGCGCCAACATTCGGGCGCGTGTGTGCCATCTCTCCACCTCTTTAGTAGCGCCTTCGCCCTTCGGTAATGGCAGCTGCCAATCCGCCACCAAGCGGCGAATATTCGCTAAGAACTCAAGCTAGTTTCAAATTCTTTTTTCTGTTGCCACTTCCAAACCAGTTACCCAGCGTATCACAAGCTAGAAGATTTTACTGTTATAGACAAACAGCCAACCAAACAACGCATCAACAGTCAATACAAATTGATTCAAAACTTGATTCAGGTAAGGTTTTTGAGCAGGAGTTTGGGACATAAATGCTGTAAATAAAGACACTAAATAACTGGAAAACACATAGCACTTTAAATAATTTGCTAATAAAATCAAACAGAACATTAGATTTACACATTTATGTAACTGTAATGTCTTACATGTTTGATTAAAATAGATAATTGAAATCCGACATCGTGTTGTAAACCAGCTGTGTCCCAACAACCATTACGTTTAAAGTGCTTTATGTGTTTTCCAGTTATTTAGTGTCATTTTATTTCACAGTTCAGAAATTACTTTACCTTCAAATGTTATAAAAATGCTACATTTATCAAAAAGGGTTTCTGTCTCTTTAAGAAGCTCCTGCTCTGAGACTCCGCCTTCAGGAAGTCGTCACAACATGAACAACTTTCAAACAAACCTTTTCAACTTCATCCGGATAATAATGAACTAAAATGTAAAATGTGATTTAAATCAACACTATAGTCAGATTTTTGTGAATCATGGAAAACATAAAAAAGGTTTTGAACAGTTTTGTTATCAGACAGTTTCAAACTTTTTGTAATTGATTGTTTTCTTATTTGAGCTGTAGGTGATCTGCGTTTGAGTGAAAGTCGATGTTTGTGGTTTTAGTTTCTCCAAAAGCTAAGATGAAAGCAGAAACAATGATTTGTCTATAAAAAACAGGTAAAAATAAAAAATCTTCCCCTGAAAGATGAAAAATGGCCCATCTGCAGCAACTTGTGTCCCAGATTTACCGCACAAAATCCTTCAGAGGGCCGTAAATGGCCCCCGGGCCACACTTTGGACATCCCTATTGTAAACTGTCCACGTTTCTGGAAGTTTAACATGAAAAATGTTTGGAGATATTTGTAGAAAAAAGAATTGCTGCCTTTCAGTGAAAGCCTCTTTTCTTTTCTGCCTCTTAAATCCGAGTATTCGGGTTCTTATCAGAGCCGGTCAGAGGCCAGGGGGGGTCCGCGCCGCTCATCCCGGCCCCCGCGCCGCTCATCCCGGCCCCCGCGCCGCTCATCCCGGCCCCCGGGTCTGCGCTCCCTGAAGTGGGGCGGATTAGCGAGGCCTCAGCCTGCGTTGCTGCCATTGTTTACCGAAGGACTAGAGAAAGGCTGAGCAACCCCCCCGTCAACACCGTAGTACAATGAAACAAGGAAGTGGAGAGATCCTCGACTTTTACACACACACACACACACACACACACACACACACACACACACACACACACACACACACACACACACACAGCGCTCCCTTGATCTTGGCAGGATTGCATTTATTTATTCATTTTGTTATTTTGGAAAACGCAGCGAGGAAGAAAAGAGACGAGGAGCCCGCCGTCGTCAGCAGCTGATTTCTGAATGAAAGCAGGAAGAAAATGTCAAAAAAGAACTTTCCAGATTCAGAGAAAGCCGTGAAGGGGCAACATGAGGGCAACATGAGGGCAACATGAGGGCAACATGAGGGCAACAGGGGTGTACAAACTTCTTGGACCAAAATCGTTTTGGCCAAAAGTTCCAAGAAAATTTTTTAAACAGCAGAAATAGAACAAATTAATAAATTGTTGTAGATCCATAACTTTAAAAGATTTTAAACTTAAGCTGTAAAAACACATATCAATATAATTTTCCGATTCCTTTGGATTTAATTGAAAAACTTTCTTTCAAAACTCTTAATATATTCAATTGTTAAGTAAATAAAAAACCTGCAGCAAAGTTGGCTTTTCAACAGAACTGCATAGACAAGGTTCTCTTATTATAGAAGCTCGGCTCCAAAAAGATAAATACTTAGTGCTGTACTTTAAAATTATGTCGATTACTGATCAAATTATCATTTAATATTTAAAAATTACATTATCACTCAGATCAAAACATAAAGTTAAGTCTAAATATTGGTATTTTAAAGAACTAAGAGTAGAAATACTTCCTATAAAATGACTCAGGTTTAACTTAGTAAAAATACACCTGAAAACAAAATTTTCAAATGTTGCTGGAGTAAATAATAATAATGTTTCCCTGATTTAAAAATAAAAAGTCTCCATGTCCATCAACCACTTCCACTGGATCAGTTGTATCATTCTTAAACTGCAATTTATGGACCGCACAAACTCAGTCCACGTACCACAACTGGCCCACGGGCCACACTTTGAACACCCCTGCTTTAATATTTCATCCAAAACAAACAGCAGAGCCTCCAGACTTGTTAGAAATGATGCTTCAAAGTTCCCGTTCCCAAACACACCACGTCTTCCTGTCAATTTTTCAATTTTGGTCTGTGAAATGAAGTGTCAAACGAGCAGGAAATTCCCCCAAACGAGACGAGAGCGGCCCAACGCGCCGTCAAACAGCGATTTAATCAAAACATTTACTGTTATCCCGAGGAAACCTGTAAATTTTAACGGGAGGGCGTTTACAGTCAGCGTCCGGGCCGGGCCGGCGGTAAAAGCCTCCAGCTCACCGTGCCGAAGCCGGAGCTTGCTGACGTCTTCGTGTGACCACAGCTTCCACATCACAGGGAGTTTCACAGCCTGTCTGACAGCGAATAAAACAACTGCACACACTCAAATATCAGATATTAGGTTCAGGGTTCAGAAGCTAACCTTTTGACCAGATTAATCTCCCAGTAGAGAATTCAAAGGTTCGTAGAAAACCTTTAAATCCCACAGAGAAAATTCAAAAGAGCTTTTCTGAAATGCATCCACACCTGCAGCTAAAAGGGACAAACACCAGCAGCAACCAGCAAAGATTCAGTGCTCTTGTTCTACTTTTAAGTATAAATTAAGTTTAAATTAGACAAAACTGGCTTGCAGGTAGATTTCCAGCCAATGTGTGGTCCGGGGGCCACTGGTGGCCCGTGGACTGAGATTGTGTGGCCCCCAACGCAGTTCAGCAATGACCTGACAGTGATTCACTTTTCATTTTTAAATCAGGCTAACATTATAACAGACACTAGTTCATCTTTTAATTAAAAAGCTTTTATAATAAGAATGGCATCAAGCCTGAGATTTTTTACTGACTTTCCTCAAACTGAATCAGCTTTTATCAAATTTATTGAATTAAAAAAGTGATTCAAATTCTGTTCTTCTGAATTTGTTCTTTTAATACAGCAAGCATGCAAAATCCTTTTTTATGTTTCCATTTCCTACCAACAACAAATAAACAATAACAAAATAACTGGCTGCTTAATTTGATTGGTTTTAGTTTTCTGTTTTCCTTTTTTCTCCTCCAGTGTCACAAGTGAAATAATTTACCAGCAGAACTAGAAGTTTTTCACAAAAACTAAGAAGTGATTGACTTAAAACAAACACCTATGTCTTGCTGAAAAGTTTGTTTTGTCTTAGTTCAGGTGAACTAAGATATCTGCACCAGAAACTGAAAAAATACTGGACAAGATTTTGTGTTTTTGCAATAATTTTCAGTCAAATATTGATAATCATCAAGTGCAATGCTGCAGTTTTCATAGAAAATCTCTTTAAAAGAACTAATTTATGGGACTTTTCTGACATCATGTTGCATAGAGTTCAGTTTTATTTAATCAGTTCAGTTGCTACTTTATGGAGCATCAGGCCTGAAATATTGAAGTGGTTTGGTGGCAACCAGCCCACAAACACCAACCAGTTCTATTACGCAGTCGATCCATGCAAACTGCTGATCTGATATAATTTTGGACAAAAACAATGCAGTCATCTGCATATGTACAAAGATATTTATTTAATATGAATCTGAAAAACAAAAAGCAATTCCTGAATCTCCAAAGAAAACATTTCCATTGCTTTGTCTTTTTAAACATCCATCTGCTTTATTTCTCATTTTCTCTCTTAATATCGACTCTCATTTGTTGTTTTCATACTGAGTTTTATAGAAAGTTTTGCTTTTAAAGTTTTTCATGAGTTGCAGGAAATGCAGCTTCACCCATTAAATTGGTCTAAAAGAAAAGATATCTGCCTTTGTTTGAACCACAAACAAGCAGAAACGCACAACGCCTTTAAAACTTTACATGACACCAATCAGTAATAGAATCATTTTGGAGAAGTGCAACAATTAATCATCTGCATAAAGACAAATATCTTCCTCTTTGCTCCTCATGACGATCCAATTTATATCCAATCATCTATAATGTCTGATCACTAAAGATCAGGAAAGTAAGAAAGCAGAAAACTTGAAAAACAAACATTTCTGAGCTTTTGTCATTTTTCCTTTTAGTTCCCAGATGCCTGAAGGTTATCTCAAAGGACGAAAGGATGACGAAAGAATAGCGAACTGATGACGAAGACGTCAGAGGCGAGAACAGAGGTAGAAAAGGTGAAAACGACACAAAGCAAACGCAAATCTGAAGGAAGAAAAAATTACTTTTATGTCTACAGGAAATCTTTCCTCTGCTTTGGTTTGACTCCCTTTAAAAAGAAAACTGTCTGCTTTTAATCCACAATGTTATGCACAAACACTGCAAAACACACACACACACACACACACACACACACACACACACACACACACACACACACACACACACACACACACACACACACACACACAGGGAGAGAGCAAACATTAGCTCAGAAAACACACCATGAACTCTGGAAACACCAGCCTGAGGCATGCAGATGAACACAACAAACATGCCAAACGCTGAGATGCAACTCAGTGAAATGAAGTTCAGCAGCAGCCATGAAAACACAAAACACAATCCAGATAAAAGCTCCACACAAAGGCAACAAGCTAATCTGCTAATCCCACAAATCTTCTCTGGGCATTTCCTCCCATATCTCCATAAATGTGACAACTGCAAAACGTCCAGAGTATCCAGAGCTTCACTAAAAATACTTCCACATGTTTTCACTCAAAAACAAACAGGAGCCGCCCAATCAAAGTATTTGGTCAAAAGTCAGAGTGACCAATCAGATTATCAATCATTTCAGACAGAGCCAAATATAACGTTAAGTGGAAATTCTGTTTTTTAAGGACCAAAATGAAAAAATAAATCTTCTAAAATTAGATTATTTCAATAAACTTCTCAAACTTTTGCAAAAACTGCAGGTGTGTTTCTAATTAAAACATGTTTGTTTTTTATTCAGTGGGCAGAAAATCCAGAAATTTCACTCCAGTAAGAGCAGAAATACTTCATAATAAAATGACTCAAAAATAAAATAGTCCTAAAAAAGTTACTCAAGCAAATGTAATTAAATAAATGTAACTAGTTACTACCCAACTCTGCCTTTTGCAATAGGAAAGTGCTTTTCCGTCTTTCACAGAAAATGAGTTCACTTTTTAGATTAACAACTGGACCAATTGAATTATTTTGTATTCATTTTCTCCAAAAAGCCCCCCATAAAAAAACCCAGATTTAAACAACTGGAGTGGAGTTTTTACAGTGAAAACAAACCCACATGCTGCGCTGAGGGGAATCACAGAGACAACTAATAAACTTAATGCTGAACTTTCTGCCGTTCTGCTGAGGCTCTCGCAATGAGCTCAGCAGTTTTACAGCTTTACAGGAACACACTCGGGTTTTCAGAAACAGGTTTTCCTCCATCGATATGCTGCTGGTGACTGATGGCTGGAAGAACGGAGACATTAAAGTCAAATAAAAAGCTGCAGCCAATGAAGTCTTAATCATCAACAAAAGAGTTTTGTTTTAACCAAACTCTTCCTCGCCAAACAGAAACAAACAAAAATCCATTGATAATCACATTACACTGACAGAAATTTATACTTTTTATGATTTTTTGATTTTGCAAACATTTCTGCTTCCAGTGTTTAAACGCAGCGACTTTCTGACCGATTTAGCAACATCTTAGACAAAAACATAAAACAATCAGAATCGGGATTTTAAAGACTGATAATGGGCCAGAAAACTGCAAACGGTGCATCCCTAATAATCAATCAATCCCTAATAATCAATCAATCCCTAATAATCACATCCTGACATTGATCAAAATGAGTCGGTTTTTGTGTTTTCGAAAACGATTCTGCTGCGAAATCCAGTGAATACAGAAAAACTTCTGAATAATTTCCTGCTTCCTGAACAAATGCAGCCAATTTTACACAACGTGACCAAATAAAAGACGAACGAGAAAGAGAAGAACAAAAAGACTGCTTCTGGTTCTGATCTGGTTCTGATTTGGTTCTGATCTGATTCTGATCTGGTTCTGATTGGTTCTGATCTGGTTCTGGTTCTGATCTGGTTCTTCCCCCAAACCAAATTAAAAATCTGTCATCTTCTCTCGCTGAAACAGAAACAACCTGTGATTTCCCCGTCAGTCCCTCAGACCTGAAGATCATCATCCATCCCATCAAACCAGCAACCATCAGCCGCCATGACACTTTCCTCAGCCGCCATGACACTTTCCTCAGCCGCCATGACACTTTCCTCACCCACTTTCAAATGTCAGGTTGCGGCGCCGTAAACGTGCGGAGATAACAGCAGGTGGAGAGAAAGAGACGAAGAGAGGAAGAGTTTAGAGAAAGTCTAACAGAAAAAGAAGGAAAGGAGGGAAGTGCTCTTTATTTCGCCGCTGCCTCCATCTTTCTGAATGGATTCCTAAAGTTGATCATGTTGCCAGATGTGCAGCTTAAAGTAAAGGCAACAAAAATGTTAAAAAAGGAGCGAGGAGTTCGCTGCACTGTAATGCATCACTGCATAAAAAATAAATTCTGTTTAGATTCTAGAGCAAATATCTTATTGCACTTAAAATAAGACAAAACTAACTTTCCAACAAGATATATTGGCTTGTTTTACGTAAATATCGATGGAAAATCTGATTATTTCATTTACAACATGGGAAAATTCAATAATCTCCTTTGTCCTCGACATTAAGGAATAACTTACTTAAAAGAAGCTCTAACATTTCCTGAAAAGTTACTTAGAAGTTAGTTTTATCTTATTCCAAGTGTAATATAATTTTTCTAGAAACTAAAAAATTACTTGGTAACATTTTGTGTTTTTGCAGTGATTCAGTTCAGTATCATAGATAAAAACCGAGAATCAATCAAGCTTTATTTCCACTAAAAGGAAAAATAAATAAATCTCATTGTTTCATCAGAAAGCTTCCCAGATGATTTTATATAATAATAATGAAGAAAACAGAGATCAAAAATGATATTTAAACACAAAGTTACAGACAGTAAAAATATGGAAAAACTCTTTTCTTCACAGGTTTTGTGACAATAATAACAATAATAAATATTTATTACTGTTTTCAGGTCCTGCTCTGAAAAAAGACAATTTCTCATAAAGAAATTAGATTTTTACCTCTAAACTGCAGAGACATTTAATCATGTTTGCAGATTTACTGACAGAAAACTAACAACAGTTTAAACATCATTATCTGGAATTTATTCTTATCATAAATGAAAAATGATGCAAAAAACATCTCAGATCTGCGTCTAAAGCTGCTATTAGGGCCGGGTCTTATCTCTGGGTGTGTGTGTGTGTGTGTGTGTGTGTGTGTGTGTGTGTGTGTGTGTGTGTGTGTGTGTGTGTGTGTGTGTGTGTGTGTGGATGGAAAAACCTCACAGCTACAGCAGCAATCACACTCCAACGACTGCCAGCACAGTTCACCAAAATAACAATAAAAAGCTTTTATTTTGGCGGTGTTATGTCACTGTGAGGCGACAGCCGCCTCCTCTGAGCCCAAATAAACCCCAATACATTTTATTTTGTCCATTGCACTGCAAAAACACAAAATCTTACCACGTAGTTTTTGTTTAGTTTAGTATCTTAGTACACTTGAAATACAACAAAATTAGCTTACAAGAAACTTTTCAGCAAGACATAGAAGTAAATAATTCATTAATATTGATAAAAAAGTTGTTATAACAAAGCATTTCCCCATGTTATAAATGAAATAATCTGGAATGACTTACTTATTTCTTGCTGAAAAGTTAATTATAAGTTAGTTTTCTTTTATTTCAAGTGTAATAAGATTTCTGCTCCAGAAATTCAACCAAAATGACTTGGTAAGATTTTGTGTTTTTGCAGTGTATATAGTCAAAACACAATAAGAATTTTTCAAAATTCAGATTAAAGTTCAAAATGTTCCAGAAATATTGATTGGCAAGAGTCACAGGAGAGTTTTCTGTAATAACTACAGTCTGTTTATCATAACATGCATTAGAAGTTATAAAGTCAAACAGATTTTAACTTTTATGAGCAAAAAGAAACAGAAAATACCAAAAACAAGACGACGGCCGTGTCGTTTCTTTAGCATTCAGAGCGAATCATGAGGATCTGATTTGAAAAACTTGCCCTGGATTGAAAGGCAGGGTATAAATACGGGAAGTCACAGCGGTAAGCCTGGCCTCAGGTTGACAAAACTCACAAGGAGGAGAAAAATCAGAGCCCAGCAGGCAGCAGGAAGGGTTAAGAACAGGAAGAGCCGACTTACAGATGGAGACACCGAGCTGTTGGGGAGGTAAGGGTCCGGCAGCATCAGGAACGGATACCCGGGATACGCCGGCGACTTGTACATGCCTCCATCTTGCTGCTTCGACACTGAGGGTAAATTAAAAAACAACACAAAAATTATGTTTACAGTTTCAAAAGCAACTTTTAGCTTTTTCAAAAGCTGAATCTGACGTGTGGAAACAAACGCATCCAGAATGAACGTGCATGCAGAGCAGGTAAACTATTACTATTACCAAGCGGTTGCATCATGTCGCATCCTTGCACGAACGCAGACTAGATATATATGTAACAACAGCAGCAAGCCGTCACCTGCAGCCAGAGGCGTGAACTACGTTCACTTCCAGCAGCAGCCGCCTTATTAAGCGAGGGGCCTCTCTCTCTCTGGGTCACACATAACTGGGTTATTTACCTGCTCAGACTGAAACTGCAGCACAAAGCAATTAGCCACAATAGTCACTGCTAAACTTTTCTGTCCAGATTGCACCTCTGCTAATACAGATTTCTACTGGTTTCAATTTGTTTCAAGGATCCATTTGAACCGCAGAATCCGGTTTTGATGAAGACTTTTCCTGAGACGACCCCGATGTGACAACATTTCTGCTTTTGGTAAGGACTGAAATGAGAGAAACGGCTGAGGGAAACCTATAATTAAAGCTGCCAAGTAAAACTACACACTTTCAAAATGTGCTGCACACAGGGAGGGAAGTTACTCTGTTCTTTTTGGGTGGCAGAAGCAAAAAAAACTTAATCACTCTTTTCCCAAAGTTAAGAAAAAGCTGCAATTTTCCTTCAAAATTGCCTCTAAATGCCAAAACATGAGCAGATCTCACTGTGACAGGGATAATTTCACAAATACTAGAAAGGAAGACGCACACTATGGTTAGCATTAGGTGATTTAATTAATAATAGCTTTCTTAAGATGAAACAGAGCAACTCTGCTGAAGAAGTGACAGATTGGAGCGACGGAGCTGAAGACGTTTTAAAACACAAAACATTATATTTACTCATGTAGGAAGTCAGTTAAAGTCAGAAACACAACGAATATCTCTGCAGAGACACTAGTGGAGCCTGGACTGCATGATAAATGCCAGTTATTTATTAAAACAGACGTTTATTTTTCCAAATCAGAGTTAATCTTTCTAAACTATTTGAGTGAAGCGCAGCCTGAGCCGCGCTGATAAGATGTCCAACTTTTCCTCACAATCTCTCCAGTGAAACACTGAGTTTGTCTTCAGCCGTTTCATCCTGAGCTGTTTGTCTGCTGGCGATGAAAGGGTTAACACAAGAAACAAAATAAAAGCTCCGATAAAACTTATAATGCACTAATGCTTACAAATTCAAGGATGGACTAAAGAAAGCTTAGAAAGATAAATTATTACAAGCTTCTTACCTAAAACCCAGACGATCTGGCTTTTTACCAGGCCTAATTTTGCTGATGCAGATTCACATTTTGATTAACACCAATTATTTATTTTCATCGATGGAAAACATGAGAAAAGAGTTTTGTAAGCCCAGATTATCCCCACTTACATTTCATGAAATAAAATGGAGATTTTTAGGTAGAAAAAAAGAGTTGATTATTTTTAAGTCTCATATTTGCAGGATTTGAGACAGATTTACTGGCTAAATCTGGTTCAGGTTTGTTCTTGTAGAAACTCTTTGTTTTGATGCATTTAATGGTTGAGCGAAACAAAAATCAGTTTTTATTGTACTTGGAGTGAAATAATAAATTTCTCTGTCTGATGTTTTGGTGCTGTTGGAGCTCAAAACTGTTCTGCATGAGATAAAACTGGGTGAATTATCCATTTCTACATATTTTCTCTTCATAGTCAGGCAAAAGCACCAGGACTTTCCATGAACTGGCCGGTTTGGTTCTGGTGTTTTATGGATTCATCGGTTAATTCTGGGCTTCAAGCTGCTGGTCTGGAGATGTGAGGCGTATTTCTGAGCTCTGAGTGAAAATGTGAGCGCAGTCCTGCTAACAGGTGATGATCAGAGAAGCTGGACGTCTTTACTGCTTTGAAGTTGGAGTTAAAGCTGCAGCGCATCCCGTGACCAAGAACACTTTTATTCGTTCGTCCTCCGCAGACGGAGCGGCGCATTGATGAGGGTTTGCAGTTTCCTCTTACCTCCGTCCAGGTGCTCTCGGTGTTTGTCCTGGAAGCCCCTCTGCTCGGCCTGCTGTCCCCGTCTGACCGCCTGCAACAACAACAGCGGCTCAGGTCAGGCGGAAAACACTTTTTATCCACTTTATCTCACTTTTACGGCGAGTTTTCACTCCGGCAGCAAGGGAATCCCACCGCTTTTTACCCCCGAGGCACAAATACTGCCCTCATTCAGCGCGTAAAATGAAACAAGTTCACAGACACTCACTCACACACACACACACACACACACACACACACACTGGGCCACCTACCGCCGAGGTCGGACTTTGATTTGTTTCCGACTCGTTCACCAGGGAGGACTTGAGGTCGGCCAGGTCTCGCTCCGTGAAGGCGTTCTCCTGGATTTTCTCCTCCTGCTCTCCTTCGTCTTTGAAGGCTATCATCTCATCATTGGCTCCCAGGTCGTCTCCTCCGCCGCTGCAGCTAGGCATGACTACTTCCCTCCCTTGGACTTTCTGCTCCCACCTCCTCTTGTAAAGTATGTTTCAAAAATGTAAAAAGTCTGAATAAAGAAGTGACTTTCTCAGTTAAATAGTATCCTCCAGTGTGGAGCGCCTCCAGAAGAAAGTAGGGAAATGTTCGCCCCACCACATGCAGAGGAAAAGTTGCGCTGTGGCGTCGTTCCCCGGCCGGCTGCTTGGTGGAAGACCAACGTTTCACTACAACAGCAAACAGCTCATTTGAGCCCAAGACAAGGCGAGGAGTCCCGGCTTCAAAGGCGCCGACCGTTTGATTGACAGGTCCGATGACTTGTTGGGGGGTTGTACGATTGTTTCTGCAGGGGCTGAGCCTCTTAAAGAGACAGCGCCTCCCTCTGCGCCGCACCACGCGCATTATTCATGACGCACAGGGCCGGATGCGCGATTTTCACGGCCCGCTCAGAAAAAGGGTTTCTGTAATACATCGCCATAAATATGCAATATTCAGTAGATTTTCTCCAAAATAAGGAAATAGATGAACATATGGATGTAAGAAAATCCTTTATTAGACCAACAAGTGAGAAATGAAAAAACAATGTAGAAAAAACACCAAGACAGCAAAACTAGAGACTCAAATATAAAAATATCAATAGATATACAAAATATAAAACACACTATACATACACTATTTATTTAAATATAATATTTATATTATAACATTTATATAACGTATAAACAGTATAAATAATTATAATAAAATATAATATAAATATATTTAAATGAATAATACATATAGATATATGTAAATATATACAAAAATATATGTAATTTATAAATTATGTATATGTATGATTTTTAAACATTTTTTTACTAAAACTGTTCAATTTTGACTAATTTTAATTCAAAGATTTTTCTTTAAATTGTCTTTATGGGTAAATAATCAAATTTAACAAATGTCATCTGTTAAATTTTTGTTCTAAAATATTTATTTAATATTAATTTCTTTGTTCAGGGTCGATAATGTAAAAAAAAGAGATTTCTTTGCACTTAAAGAGGAAAATGTCAAGTTTTTTAACTCATAAATAAAACATAACGCTGAATGTTTTCGTGTTAAAATCCACATTATTGATTTGTTTTGAGTTAAAGGATTGTGAACTATGCCTATGAAAAATAGAAACAAATTGTGTACAAACTAATTGCTTGAACCCATTTTATTATATCACATTCCTAAATAGCAGACATATTAAATATAACACAAACATAGAATATAAGTAAAGATATGTTTAAATCCATCAACACGAAGTTGATGGATTTAAACACACACTTTTCACATGACAGTTAGCAAACTGGGCAAATAAACTTTATTTATGCAGAAAACCTGAACAAAAAATAAATGCAGAAAAATAAGTTTTACTAAATATATCGTGCTCCATAAAATCTTTCACTTTTTATCAATTTATAACCACAAACCACAATGTTAAATTGTAATTTTATGCTAAAGATCAACACAAAGTTGTTCTTAGTTATGAAATTGACGGAAATGATAAATAATATTTAATTAAGAATATCAAACATTTTATTTTCCCTTTTGAACTATGTATCAAAAATTTTAACTTTTTATTTCTGTGTAAGTTAAAATACCCAGGATTGTTGCTGTGTTTCAATTTTGAATAATTGAGCAGATGATCAAAACTTGGGATATTTTTTTATACTCTAACAAACTTTCAATTTCAAGGGACAGTACCATGTAAAACATGTGTGTGTATATATATTATCTTTAGCTAATACACACACACACACACACACACACACACACACACACACACACACACACACACCTATATATATATATATATATATACATATATATATATATATATATATATATTCCCTGATCAAAAACACACCTGGACTGGTTCTTTGATTCCTTCATGTTTGAGAAATCCTTTAATCTCCATTGCTTTCATTCAGCTGTTCAAAACACCTGGGTGGACCTAGCTCCACCTCCGAGGTGTAGCTCCTCCCCCACTCAGCTCCTTCAGACTAGCCAGCAGCATTTAGCAAACACCTGGTGAAACTGCTGAGCTCGTTATAGGAGCTACTTCTGAAAAATGTTGTTAAACAGTAAATAGAGGAGCCATGTTGTGATGACTTGCTGAAGGCGGAGCTTCAGAAAGAGCACAAGGGTTTAAAGAGACAGAGGCATTAAATCAGAAAATACAATTTCTGTTTGGTCATAGTTGATATATGTAGCATTTTCATAACAATTGAAGATAACAGTTGTCAGTAGATGCTGCTGCCCCTTTAAATGTTCTGAGTCTTGGGTCAGAGATGCAACAAAAACTAAAAACCTGAAGTCAGACTTAGAGCTGCAGAGCTGCCCAAGTTCAGCTGCATTTGGTTAAAGGCTTCTGGTGTTCTGAATGCCTGAGAGTATATCGTTTCTAGTTTTTATTATGGTCTGCAGCAAAACAAATAGCAAATCTGCACACCAAACTTATTTTATTTGAAAAATGATGAATTCTGATGTCCTCTTTCTTCTACTTTAAAACTATGCATTGGTTTGTGGCCAGTTAAAGTGGACTTTTGTCCTCCTTAATGATTTTACCATTAATCTGTTATGCTATGTGTCGTAATTATGACACAACAGTTTTAACTTAATAAAAACTTACGCTGCAAAAACAAAATCTTACCTAGTTATTCTAGAGGAAATATCTTAGACAAAAGTAACTTACAAGTATCGTTTCAGCAAGACATAAATGCTTGCTTTAAGTCAATACTGATTAAAAAGAAAATAATCTGACAGTTAAAATGTTATTTCACTTATAGCTAGTTCTTTTTCACAAGCTCCTATTGAAAGGTTAGTTGTCAGTTAGTTTTTTCTCATTTCAAAAGTCCTAAGATATTTGCACTAGAAATTAAACCAAGATTTTGTGGTTTTGCAACAAAAAATGAAGTTTTAAAACCGAGAAAATGTCTTTGAACCTTTCATTCATTGCAGATGTGGTGACACCACTCCCATGTCTTCAGCTTGGTTGTAAAAATGAAATTATCTTTCGTTCAGAATGATATCGAATGTTTCAGTGCATTTCCATCAGGTCACAGCGGCTGTTTTTTACAGTTCAGTTCAGTTACTTTCCACCAGTCGCCTGTCACACCACTCACATTTTGGAACAAAACTCCTCATTTGCAGCAACAGTGAAGTGGCAGCTCACGCAAGAAGCAGCAAAATGTAGGACATTCTGTGAAAAAACATCAGAAGGCATGAATAACAGAGGCACAGCATGTTTTGACTGGTCCTTACATCCCCCAGATTTTGTAACAGCCTCCAAAACAGCTAAAAAGTGCTAGACGTTGCAACTGCTTGATTGGAGGAGGGAAAGATGGAAAAGAAAACACAGTTCAAAGATGTAGACTTGAAGTTCTGATGTCTTATCAAACTCGTAACTTGCCTTCCCCTGTTTTCCTCCCAACGCCGATGCATTTTTAATGCCGATACAGTAGCTGGTCTTCAGAGTTTTTAATTGAGAAATATTTATACACTCCCATGCTGTGACTTAATATTCGACTTAATCTGAGTCTGTTGCCTTGAATGAGAATGATGATCCACAGCTGGGAAACAGAATTAAATACAAACAGAAAACGGGCACGGTATTTGCATAAAACTGCATATTTATACAATATCGTTGATGCATATTAATAAAAAGATTAAAATGAGCGTTTTTAATGTATGCTAATCTAAATTATAAATGAGTTGTTTAAACTCCTTGTTTATTCGCCTTGATTAAATATAGACAGCTGTTTTTTTCCAGAGCTGCGTCTCTGATCTTAAGTGAAAATCTGCACTGATAGTTGCAGACGTTCATCACGTGGCTGCGCAGGTTCACCTGAGGCGACGCACATCTGATGTGAAACAGAAATTCTGCGATGAACGCACTCTCGGTTCAAGGTGTCTTATAAAGACCCGGCACCGCAAACATTTCTGCTTTTTAATGTCTCTTTCACTCTCTCTCTTTTTCCTCTTCTTGTTTAGGCTTTCATGGTTTGATCATAGTTATAGTTTACCTTTAAATAACCCAGCTTTATCAGAGCTGTTTCTGTTCAGCACTACATGCATCCTTTCTTATCATCTTTTATCTCTGACTCTAATGAGTGTCGTCTGTGACATCAAACGGCTCTGCCAGTGTTGACAGGAAAGGCCAAAAAAGGAAACAAGAGGAGATTGAAACGATAAGCATCCTACACAGAACACGAGAAGAAAAAACAGAAACGAGAAGACGCCTTGCTGCTGCGACCCCACAGGACGGGTTTTCACATACAGTCAGAGATACAGAGCAAGTCGTGTTTGAAAAAAACAATGGCTGTGGTTCCTCTGGTAAAAAAAACCCTGGCAATTAGCTTCATGTTTATATTTAGCTGTTCGAGTCAGACTGAGTAAAGTAACACGAAAGTAAGAGACATAAAACATGAGAATTATTTTTAAGCAGTAGCTATAAAGTGTTTTATCAGATAAATAAGGAAGAAAAAAAGTATTAAATATATTAGTAGTCCATGAGATTAAAAGCAAAAACTTAAATACAATTAAATGTTTAAAACTTGTTCACAAAAAGAAAGATATAGATATAATTACATTTTGAGATAAAACTTGTAAAATATTCCTTTTCCCCAGTTAAGTTTCAACAACTAGATTTTATGATAAGTAAAAAAAATTATCCAGCTTTTTCTAGCTTAGAGAAGCAGCTAACGCTAACATCAAGCTTCTAATGAAGGACACAGCTAAGCAGCAGTTTCAGAGGAAATGTTAACATGACTCCTGTCAGAATGTGAAGTTTGTATCCAGATTTAGCTAGCTTAGCCACAGCGCTAAAGCCAGACTCCAACTTGCTAGCAATGGGAGGTTCTTAACCCTGAAGCAGCTGTTGCTAACTAAGGTCACAGGTCAGATGTGATTGTTAGAGAAAATGCTTTTAAACATATCAGAATGTTTAAAAGTGTTTATTCTGCTTTGACTAGGTTAGCAATGGAGCTAAAGCTACAGTCAAACTGGCTAGCAAGGTAAGGTCCTAACCTTGAGCGTGTCGATGCTAATGAAGAACCAATTTTAGCGTTAGTTGTCAGAGAAAACGTTACCATGACGAAGATCAGAATATTCAAAACGTTTGTATCCAGATTCAGCTAACTTAGCCACAGCTAGCAAACGTCAAACTTGCTAGCGAGCAAAATTATCCTAATTATCAGTTAAATGTAGTTATGATTTAAAAAAAAAAAGCTATTCTTAATTTAGTAAATTAAAAATGTTTCACTATGGCTTAAATAGATTTATGGTAGATGCCATTTCTAAATTAATTTTATGGACTTTTATCTGCATGACTTATCAAAATGACAAGAGAAAGATACGCTAGATTACCTGCAACTGTTATAAATTGTTTGGGACACAATCATAGTTTGATAGCTTTGTTTATTCCCAAATCAGTTTAAGGTGGAGGAAAGGTTTTAAACGGCATATGCAATAAATTTGAAGAGGCTCGTAAATCTTTTCGGTTTATTTAGTTTATGTTTTTGTTTGTGACAATTGAAGAAAGTCCACCCTATTTTTGTGCGGCATGTTGTATTTCCTGCTTTAAAGACCTTGTAATCTGCAAAAACATGATGCACTACAGGTAACAACAAAATAAAGTTGTGTAAGAAACTGATAATCATGCTGCCTGAAAACAGGAGACAAGTTTCTTTAAAGTGGTGTAAATTCATTTGCACCATTGAATATGAAAAGACCATTCCACTTCTTAAGCAGTAGACTTGGAAACATGTTTTCCTTTAAAGATGAATCACAGTTGGTTAAAAAAAAAGATTACACACTGTGCATTCTAAAGCAACATCAGGCGCATTAAAGCTGCAGAGTAATTAAATCATGTCCTTTCATTGGGGTTAAGCCACATCCAAGAAAACAGCTCTTAACTAGAACCACTTGTGTGCTTTTTATTGGTAGTTTTCCTACAATCAAAACCATGTCCTCCAAGGCAGCATCCACAAGCCTCCTCGCCAGTTTGACTTACCATCCAAGTTTCTATCAATGAAATCAAAAACGTGTCTGCCAATGCGTTCACTTTGGATGATTTATGTTTAGCTGTTTTTAAACTTTTGGAGGCAAACGCAACTTCTGCATCCAACATTTCTGAATGGTGTGGTTTGCTTGTTGTCTTATTAAAAACAGTTTGAATCTTCAGGAAGAGCCACGTTTGAAATGTAAAATTTGTATTTCTTTTTGGGATTGAAGAGGTTTACATAAATAGGTTACAGACAGGATGCCACTGAATTTGTGACCTGAAAACCTTTGAATCATTTCTGATACTAATTTAGAAAGTTTACACTCAGTAGTGAAAAAAATCACCTTTAGGAAAGGTTGCAGAAGCCATCCAGAAATGAATCAGTGAAGGAAAGTTTTACTATTAGCTTCTGCTACATAGCTCAGCAAAAAGGCTGACATTTTTAAAAATCAGGCAGAAGTAAGTGTCGCGTGGAAAATAACGTGTTTGCTGATTTGAATCTGTCTCTTTTGATTTAGCAGAATGCCGTTGCTTTACCTCTTCGTTAACTCCTAATCAAACATTTATGAGTGATACCACAGATCTGCAGAGGGCTTTGGGGATGAAATCAACAAACATAAACATCGGAGGAGAAGAGCTTTGAAAACACTCTGCTGCTCTTCTGTGGAGGATCAGTGGACAGAGATGCAAACACTTCCACTTCGACTCAAACATCCAAAATTAGGAAGATTTTAACTTTTTTCTGGTGCCAAACAAAACAAATTAGCAATACGATATATTAAAGAAAATCCAGAACATGCTGCATTAAAAAAAAAGCTGTATTTTTTTAAACATTTATTTATTAAAGTATTTTCTTCTTCATATAAACACAGAACAACACAAGCGCCAGCCGCATACAGACAGATACTCAGTTAACAGATAAAAATAAACTCCATCAACAGATTCGTTTGTTTATAACATGAGAAAATGTTTTGTCATCAGTGGATTGATCTATATAATCAATATTAAAGAAATCTTTACTTAAACAAGCTCATATATGTTGGTGAAAAGTGAGTTTGGTTTTATTTCAAATGTACCTGTGAACATCTGCAAATTGAAATCTGGCTTTTTATGTCTATCTGTAAAAAGAAGACAAAATGAAAAATGTACAACCTGCATTTGTCCTGTTTTTATCTAAAGGAAAATAAATCTGTTTCTGGAAAAGAGCTTTATAATAAAGTGCATTGAGTTCATGAACCAAAGAAGATTTGGTATAAAAACAACATATACCTCAGGTGATCTTATTAAATACAGAAGCACATTTTAAAAAACTTTTAAACTTTACATTTGAAACGTTTACAATTACTTTGTCCAAAGAAGAATGCATTAAATTGAGGGAAACTCAATTTAATTGTCCAGTTGTGATAAAAATGTTAAAAGAAAGTGTGACAGTAGAAAAGACCTGAAGCAGCAATAAACTCCAGCATGAGGCAGAAAACGGATCATTTCCATCAGTTCCCACAACATAAAGTGTTTAAATGGACCTGGACAGATCTGGTCCATGAATGCAGATCTACTCAGTGTATTTCTATGCTTTGTTCATACAAGAAATCTGGTTTTGTAAAAGAGCCATGTTGTGCTTTATTACATTATATTTACATTATATTTATAATTCCTATTTGGACTTTCTGAACCATTTGAAAGAAGGTGTGGCCATTTCTTTTTTTACATCGCGAGCCTTTAGTTATTGTCAGTTTTAGGCTCTTTATTATTTATTTAATTGGCCGACTCAACAAATGAAAGTTGTTTCCACATGTTAGATCCAGCTTGTTAAGATATTTGCGTATTTAAATCATAAAATAAGTTTGTAATTAAGTATATTTATATCTGTGTTTTGAAGACAATCCAGCTGTTTTTCTGTGAACCTCAGATATTTGTGTTGGTGAAAAATCCCAGCAGGTCACGACAACCCCAGTAACCACGTCGCCTGGCAGCAGGTGGCGGCAGGAGTTCCTCCGGGTTGCTGGTTCAATCCCGTCGCTACCCTGCTGTTTGCTAGCTGCATTTCCATCAACCATAAAATGGTGCAAGTTGAAATGACAAAAAAGTAAATTTACTGAATGAAAACACGGCAATTTCGACAAAAACTCGTGTTTTTCACTAAAACGTTTTGGAGTCAGAATGAGGAGTTTTTCAGCCTTATCAACACACTTTTATCGCACCACACAAGTCACATGATCAACCGCCGGATGTTACAACTGGCGGAACCACGAAGAAGACGACAGGAAGTAGCAGGAGGACGACGGTTTGATGTCGTTTTCGGGGATGTGCAGCGTGAGTCGGCGTCTCACTTCCTGAACAGTTCCAGCGTGTTGAATCCATCACGCTTCGGGAAAATGGCAGAATATAATTTCCCCTAAATGCTGCATGCGCAGCCGCTGCCAAGTGGGCGGAGCTTGTCGCTCCAACGTCTCCTCTGATTGGCTGATTCATGGTATTTGGGTCGTCACCATAGACTGTCATGATTTTTAGTGACTTATCTTAATCACGCACAATTTTATTGTAATCTCTTATTTAATGGAAACAACAGAATTGCAAAATTGTGTTTTTTTGACTTTGTGCACAGAGGAAGAAGCTGGACTCACCTTGGCAGGATGATCGCTGCCAGGACAGGACGATCTGTTTTGTGAGACTCAGACTAGGGAGATATTACTTTCAGTTCCTGCTGTGATGGAGAGTCTGTTAATGTTTCCTTTCTCTCATTAGGACCTGAGCAGCAACGCTCTGGGCGTTTTTTAGTTTCTGGAGGTTTTTGCAATGAACTGTCCTTTGCAGGAAAAAAAGCCTTGCTGCGTCACGGAGGGTAAATGTGTTTGTTAAACTTTCACATTTTGAAAAAAAAAGGAAAATGTTTATCTGGTTTTGTTATGTTCTAATTATGTTATTTAAATCAATTATTTCTATTCTGGTCTTTAAAATACCAGAATTTACACATAACCTTAAATATGAAATGATTGATATTTGGATGTTTTACCAAGTTCATTTTTACTCTTTCTTGGACGGATTCTTTTTAAAATATCTATGTTGAAGAAGCTTGTGGTTTTTCTCTTGCATGCACCAGGAACACTGTTACATATCTACATGTATTTATACATACAATTTACTTTTTTAGTAATTTTTCTGTGCACTCCAGCAATGGCAATAAAGCTAAAATAAACCTGAATATGGAGCAGTCATTTGATTTCTCTGCTCTTTGTCCAGGATGAGAGGTGGAGCTGCAAGCAGGTGAGAGTTTTCCAGGACAAAGATGAGCTTCCCAGCTGTTTCCTGGGAGATCAGAGTTTCTGAACGACGAAGGAACAACAGAACCAACATGAAGCAAACACCAGGAAGGAACACTGAGAACAACTTGACGGCTCTTTCTGAGCTGCCTTGAGCTGCAGCTGTGTGTAATCACTCCTGTTATTCGTTCCTGCAGAAGAGTGAAAGGCAGCAACACACACACACACACACACACACACACACACACACACACACACACACACACACACACACACACACACACACACACACAGCCTTGCAGATGTGATTCTAAATCCAGCTGTACTGTGAAAGCCTCAGAAGAACCTAAGAACATCTTCTTAGGTATCATATATGATGTACATAACATATACACACATATATATATTTATTTATTTATATATATATATATCTATATAGATATAGATATATATATATATAGATATATATAGATATATCTATATCTATATATATATATCTATATCTATATAGATATAGATATAGATATATATAGATATATATATATTTGTGAATTTTACACATGCGCACCAAGCTGGAGGGCAACAACTCGATTCTTTTCCTCTCCGTCCAAAGCAGCATTGTCGTGGTAGAACTGTTTACTAAATAAAACTTGGAGATGAAGCTGTTATTAATTTAATGCAGAGGAAAAATTACGCAGAAAAGCCAATCGTATTCTTTGTTTTTCACGCTCTCTGCATCCGCTACGCTACACATAGACTCACTGCCATTGCAACTGACAGCAACGTCACTGAATGTTTCAGGATTCAGCACCAAAAAACATGTTTATTTTGTGATTATTAAGCAGTGACTGTATGAACACAGAGGTGGTTGGTTAGTTAATTTGCACCTGCAATACGGATGATTTGCCAGACTGGGTTTGTTGAGCCCCTTATTTTATTTTTAACTGAATGAAAACACAGAATTCTGCAGCACATCTACATGTTGAGCTTGTCAGAGTCAAGCTAGCGTAACTGAGCCAGTTCCTTCTCCTTTACTATGTTTTTAATTAAAATCTTTTTCTGACTTTGTCTTGTTATCTGGTTGTCGTAGTGTTGACAGTTACTAGCCAAGCACTGCGTTCCTTTTCTACATATGAACTAAACGTTTAGCCTGTTATGTTGATACCTTGATAGTTAAAACCAAAGCTAGTCATTGCAGACAGTCTCCATCCAAGCTCGACTTAGTTTGTAAAGCAATATGTGCAGAAATTTTATTCTCAAGCTCACAGAAACACACCACAAAAAAAGATTTTCAGTTGTAATCAAACATGAGTATCGACTTGTGGAGGCTGAATACTTTAATTTTTAGGTTTTTCTATTAATATAAACACCAAAAACAGAAAACAATGCTTCCCTCTCCTTCATCTTCACATAAAATCCCAATAAAATGCAGAACATTCTTGTTGTACCATAACACAAACTTAAAAATGACTACTAATGATGATTTTGCAAAGGTTGTATATGTCCAATGTGGTATAAGAAGTTAATACAGAAAAGTTGATGTAATATATAATGCATCAGCAGAAAGTCTAATAGTTTAAAACTGGAGAGAATAAACGGCTTCCTGAAGCTGAGAATGTTCTGTTTGCTTCAATTGACACGGTTTTGGTTACATTGGATGAAGAAAATGAGTAGGAGGATCAGACCCTGGCCTTCAGTGTCCAGGTTACTTTGCCCTCCACTAATTTAGTCACACACACACACACACACACACACACACACACACACACACACACACACACACACACACACACACACACACACACACACAGGGAGAACCGTGCTGTAATCTGGGAGGCAGGAAACAAAGGGCCTCGTTAATGCAGAGACTCGCATGGGCCTTTGATGTGGAGCCAAGCCATTCACTCCTCGTTCCTTACACACACACACACACACACACACACACACACACACACACACACACACACACACACACACACACAGAATGTCAGACACATGCACAAGTGCCTTTTACCACAGAACGAAGCAAAATGCTAAAAAGAGAATAATCTGCCTGTGTCGAGGCAACGTGGCTATTTAAAGCTTCTTGTCTGAGACCTAAACCAACAAGCTTACAAGCCACAAAGCGACCCGACTCTTTCCTATTACACATTCTTGCCCCCAAATTGTGATACCAGTTCCCATCATTGCCCCTTTACTTTACTAATCACATTACTAACGTCATCAGCATCTGAAACTCAGAGCTGTAAATTATTAGTGGATAGTTAAATTAGGCCCGAGCAGCTAAGCGCTGCGAAGGCCTATTGTTTTTGTACTGTTTATTATTATTTTTCTTCCCACCTCTTTGGGGGGCTTTTTGGGGGCCTTATCATATTCAAAAACTCACCAAACTTGGCGGAACCATAAAGGGAGTTTAAAAATTTTGATTTTTAAGGTCAACACAAAAATCACACAAGAAATGGCTCTACAGCGCCACCTAGAAATTTTCAAAGGACCCTTTCCTATCCACTTACTTCATCGTAGAGACATGAAATTTGGTACACTTGTAGAGCTCCCCAAGACGCTCAAAATTTACAATTAATGTCATAGTGCAAGTATCACAGAAAGTCGGCCATTTTGGATTGTGCCCAGAGACAGAAGACATGTTGGTGTGTTGAGGATTCCAACCCTGACCAGCTTCGATGAAGCAGATGGGCGTGGCGGCGTGGCGAAGTGACCTGTAACGCCATTGCCATACGTTTGGCTCTCAATTCCAGAGTTTCGGGCCGAGCTGCTCCAAACTCTCTAGGATGGATCCTGATCAACTCCGCGACAGGAATCTATCACAACATTTGGTGGCCGTGGCCTAATTTTTCTATAGCGCCCCCTAGAAAACTTTAAATGATCAGCCCCAAGCCACGCTTTAACCTACAATTACAAAACTTGGTAAACATGTGTATCTTGTCAGGACGTACAAAAAAGTCTCTTGGAGCCATGGTCTAAACCCCACAGGAAGTCGGCCATTTTGGATTGAAGTTCGGATTTTGACCCCATTTTTGCCGTTTACAGCCTTCGCATTTGATCGAACTCCTCCTAGGGATTTCGATTGATCGGCTTCAAACTCGGTGAGTCTGTTCATAAGGCATGTCCCATCTAAACTTATCAAAACGATGAGTTTTTGACTATGCTGAAAGGGGGTTAGCAGGGGTCAAAGTTCACCGACTTGCCATAAAAACATAAACTGTTATATCTCCTACACAGAAACTCACAGAGGCACCAAAGTTACTGTGATTGATCATCATCGGGTCTCCTACAATACCCAATGGTTGAATGATGACATCACTTAGGCCACGCCCCCTTAGAACAGGAAGTGTCATGTTTTACTGTGAACGGTCGCTATCTGACCCCTTTAACCTCATCAACATGAAACTGTGCCCAGAGACAGAAGACATGTTGGTGTGTTGAGGATTCCAACCCCGACCAGCTTCGATGAAGCAGGTGGGTGTGGCGGCGTGGCGAAGTGACCTGTAACGCCATTGCCATACGTTTGGCTCTCAATTCCAGAGTTTCGGGCCGAGCTGCTCCAAACTCTCTAGGATGGATCCTGATCAACTCCGCGACAGGAATCTATCACAACATTTGGTGGCCGTGGCCTAATTTTTGTATAGCGCCCCCTAGAAAACTTTAAATGATCAGCCCCAAGCCACGCTTTAACCTACAATTATGAAACTCGGTACACATGTGTATCTTGTCAGGACGTACAAAAAAGTCTCTTGGAGCCATGGTCTAAACCCCACAGGAAGTCGACTATTTTGGTAAAAGACGTAATTTTCTCTTCAACATTAATGCAGCCCTGAAAACATAATTTATGAAGGCCATCTTAACATAATAATTATTTAAATATACATTTAGTTATGTGTTTTGGTTTGTTCCAATAATTCTTACACTAAAAATATTGATTATCCATCCATCCATCCATTTTCCGTCACCCTTCTCCCTAACGGGGTCGGGAGTTGCTGGTTCCTCTCCAGCTGCGTTCCGGGCGAGAGGCGGGGTCACCTGGACAGGTCGCCAGTCTGTCGCAGGGCAACACAGAGACAAACAGGACAAACAACCACACACACACACTCACACCTAGGGAGAATTTGGGAAGGCCAATCAACCTGACAGTCATGTTTTTGGACTGTGGGAGGAAGCCGGAGAACCCGGAGAGAACCCACGCATGCACAGGGAGAACATGCAAACTCCGTGCAGAAAGACCCCGGGGCCGGGAATCGAACCCAGGACCTTCTTGCTGCAAGGCAACAGCGCTACCCACTGCGCCACTGTGCAGCCCAAAATATTGATTATTCTTGGTTAAAATAATAAGTACGTGATTGATCAGCTGTCACTGTTTAGAAACTATTTCCTTAATTATTTCCTTAATTCGCCAGTAGGTGTCAGTCTTACTCCACCAATGACAAACAGATCGACGGACGCATTTAAACTTTGCGAGAGCGTCTGCCGTGAAATTTCCAAAAGGATAGCGGTTACATATAAACTGAGAGGTTATATGTAACCTGAAAGGTTATATGTAAACCCTCAGATAGTTTTTGTTGGCTTAAAACACGCACTAAATGTAGCGTTTTGTTAATAACTGTTATTTACTACTGCAAGTAAATGCATCTATATAACTTGTCCCTATCTTACTGATCAGTCAAGCTTGCAGAAGCAAGCTGCTACGTACAGGTTCGGCGTATTACGCTGTGGACTGTACTTTTTTGTTTTTGCTAACCAGTTGGAGCTGCTAACATTTCCTGAACATTTTGCACGGACTTTGGAGCCACAGAACCGGACCACGCTCAACGTTTTGCTTTGGGTTTTTGAGCTGCAGATTCGAACAACTCTCGTGAGCCGGAACGGACTGTTGAAGCGGAGTTGGAGCAGTTTTATTGCCGTTCGTTTAAAAACTGGTAACTCGCGGTGCGGTGAGTAACGCTGATTATAGGAGCCGCCATGTTTTGGAACTCCGAGGACGATGCTAACCGAGTCTGTCAGGCCTGCAACGTTTGTAATGCTAGCGCTTTTATAATTAAAGAGACTGAATAGTGTGTTTTGATACATCCAGTTTGATAAATTGAGCCTTGTTTGTTGTTATGCATAGAACCTGTTTAAAGGCTTGTTTAAAAGAGCTCTGAGAAAATGCTAAGTATCTTATTACCGATCCATTGGGGTTATAATATTTAGTTGTAGCGCTTCCTGTGGTTAATACCTAATTAATGGCTGGGATTGAGCCTGTGCTATTGTTGTGACAGTTAACTGGTGCTCTGCTAATGTGCTTTGCCCTTGGTTTATTACTGACCAGAATGGTTTATTAAGCTGGAACATCTTGAACTTTAAAATTTTCCTCTGATTTTAGAAGAAGGTTGAAATTGCACTGCATTTACATCTAAGTTGTAGTTAGCATGAAAGCATGTGGGCGTGGCTTAGTGTGAAACTGAATATTTGCCATGAAAGATGAAGATTTAATAACTTCCAAATGCAAGACGACAGCTGGACCAGACTTTCTAATTCTCTCTGCAGAACAGTCCTTAACACATTTACATGGTGACTTCATGACATCACGTTAGCCCCGCCCACTTTTAGCATGTTTTTTCTGCTGTATATTTTACTGTTATTCTATCATTTATATGAGTTTCATGATCTGAAAACTGACTTAAAATGATAAAATGATGAACTCTGTGGAATGCTGGCTGCTGACCGAATACGAATTTGGGTGTAGAAATGGCAAACAGCAGTGCTTCGCCATGTGCATAAGATCGGCTATAAATTACTCATGGATCATCCGACTGGCGCCAAACTGGATATGTATGACCTTTGTTGACCTCTAAGGAGCCCAACAGCATTGAAATGTAATTTGACTCCACTGCGCCCCCTAGGTTAATCCACCAGCTATATCTCCTCGCTAAATGAACCAATCTGCAACACATTTTTTGTGGGTCGTCAGGGAGCGCCGCCGAACGCATCGATGCGTACCGCCTGGTGGACGGGCGCGGAATCTGCGCAACGGCTTCTGCGTTGGCACGTGGGCGCGGTGCTGGAATCTGCGCAACAGCTTCCGCGGTGCCGTGCAGGCGGAGGTGCTGGAAACTGCGTGAGAGCTTCTGTGGTGGCTGGCGGCCGGCGGTTGCTAGTTCCCCCGCGGTGGCCAATAGGCCGGAGCGGCGCTTGGCTGCGAGGGCCGCCCGACGCCGCTTGCGGCTTTAATTAGTCATTACATTTCGCTGACATTATTTTCCAACTTACAAAAGTGTGAATGAATGATGCACAAACACTCTGGTTTCATGAGAAAGCTGCATTTTGTTAGTTATGCAGATGGAGATCCGGACAGCAGATGTTGCAGAGCTGCAGACGTCGTCGGAGTCACGGTGGCGTTGGGTTGAAAGGTCGTCCAACCAGAGATGGATAGTGACTAGTTACTTTTCCTTGAGTAACTTTTTCTTTTAAAAATTTTGGTTTTAGAAATGTTTTTACGAAGCTCTACTCTTTCCTTTGAGTAATTTCATTACTAAAATGACTAAATCATCTTACAAGTAACTTTTCTGTAATATTAATATTAATTTACTTAATTTTAATGAAAAGTATTACTTCCACTGGCAGATTATTTCATTTATAGCAACATGTTTTTCCCAATTTATAACTGAAATTATTTGCCAGTGGAACTAAACTGGGTTGCTGGCGTTGCTAGGTAACGGTGCCAGTGTAACTTGAACTTTTCCACCAATATTAAGGAGTTCCATCCATCCATCCATCCATCCATCCATTTTCCGTCACCCTTCTCCCTAACGGGGTCGGGAGTTGCTGGTTCCTCTCCAGCTGCGTTCTGGGCGAGAGGCGGGGTCACCTGGACAGGTCGCCAGTCTGTCACAGGGCAACACAGAGACAAACACGCACACACACACTCACACACACACACACACTCACACCTAGGGAGAATTTGGGAAGGCCAATTAACCTGACAGTCATGTTTTTGGACTGTGGGAGGAAGCCGGAAAACCCGGAGAGAACCCAGCATGCACAGGGAGAACATGCAAACTCCGTGTAGAAAGACCCCGGGCCGGGAATCGAACCCAGGACCTTCTTGCTGCAAGGCAACAGCGCTACCCACTGCGCCACTGTGCAGCCCTATTAAGGAGTTATTTGTGTAAAACAAGCTGCTCTATCCTGCTGAAAAGTTACTTGCAAGTTAATTTCATGAGTTGGAAGATGTTTGTGCCAGAAGTTAAAACAAAATACTTGGTAAGATTTGATGTGTTTCTAGTGATCAATCAAATGATTTTCCATTTATTTTACTGTATTTTTCTTTAAAAAATATATTCCAAGATCTTCTGATGATTAGCATAAGAAGATTATGTTTTTTTTTTGTCAGGCCCATTTCTCATGTATTGTGGAGCAGAAAGCTTCAGCTGCCTGGTTAATGTGGCCTTGCTGTTGTTCTCCTCTGCAGAACCAACCTGATATTAGTGGTGTGTGTGTTCGCCGCAGCCAGAGAGGCCTGCCTCTGTCCCATCATGGTTCTGCCCAGGCCTCTCGTCCCTTGCTGGTCCCGTTCAGCTCGACTGTTTGGGTTTCACTGGTTCCCACTTCACCAGTTTTGTCTTCCTAACTGGTATCAAACTTTTGGGGTTTGTCTCTGTTAATAAAGCAAGAACATTCCTCTTGCTTTCTTTTTGCTTGGTTATAAGAAGTAAATCTCAGCACAAGTTTAAGTAAATATTTTAGACAAAGTGCAGCAACATCAGGCGTGAATCATTTTATAAAACCAGGAATCGTTAAATAAGACAAGGACTTGAAGAAATTAATAACAATAACAGAAATAATAATATTATTAGATGTGGGACTTTAATGTGTTAATTTCAATATAGTAATCTTATAGATTTTCAGCGCTTTTAATCTATTGAAACGCAGTTAATACATTTTTGTGTCTGGAACCTTTGTATTTGCTTGTTTCTGGTACACCGGTAAATCTGACACACATAAACATGTGAGTTCATTTCTGCTTCTGACGGACGCTGGAAAAAACTGTTGTGTGTTCAAATTGTGCTAAAAGGAGCATGTAAACTACATATTAGTATTTATGATATCATTTCTTATTATTATTAATTTATAAATTATTAGAGCACTTCAGATACTTCTGGATTGAGTCAGTTGAAGACGGACAGATGCTTAATAATTATAGTCAGTTGATATAAAATGTGTTTCAGTGTTTCAGCTTCAACTTCTTTTTCATTTTGTTTTTCTTTTTTAGTGTATTTTAAAGTTCTTAGATTAGCGATGCCAGCAGCAAACCCACATTTGCTTTCTGATGATCTGACTTCACTCCTGTTGTCTTTTCCAGCCTTTCATGAAACCAGAAAGTTTAAAGCTGCAACTGAGGCAAATCTCAACATTTATTTCAGGCGGGTCCATCTTTACTCGTTTGCTAAGAGGCTGGAAAATGTGGAAACGTCTTTTTAACTGGGTTTTCTTACTGGAGTAGCCGTGCAGATGGTCAGTCTGAGGTCTTGGTGGGAGCAGGCCAGACTGTGGGTGGTCGCGTCCGCAGCGACGCAAACTGAAGGACAGGCAGCAAAGAGGCTCATCTCCACAGCTCCATAGGAACTACATACCTTTAAGTGACTGTTTGGGGACAAAAATAACTTTTAGGAATATTTTTACTATGATGAATGTTTTATTTTCACTTGAGCAATAAAGAACAAACTTGTTTTAAGCAAAACTTCACCTGATATACAGATTATGTTAAAGTTTCATAAGTTTTATATTGAAACAGCAGATTTGGAAAAAAGCTGCTTTGATTTTATAATGATTTTTATATGAAGTATTTTTATCTTTAAGATACCAAAATATCCACATAGCTTTCAATTTTCATGTAATTTTTACATATTAAATGATGTTTTTATCAATTACTCAGCACTCAAATTGCTGCTTTTTGCTTTTCCTTGAGTAATTTCATTATGGAGTATTTCTGCTTTAACTTGAATAACTGAATGAAAATGAAACACATTTTGACCAGAAACCCACCAGACGCACAAACCTGCAGCTGCTGTTAAAGTTCCTGAAGTTTTTTATTGAGAAAAACTGATTTAAAATCTTTCTTTTAGTTATTTTTTGTTACTTATATAAGTTATTGTCATTTTGGTCTTAAAACACTAAAATTTCCACTTTTTATATTTTGGTCCGTCTGATGATGTGATTTTTAACTGTTAAATGATTGATCATTTTATGAACGGTTGAGTAAACACATGTTGAAGTTGTACTCTGTTCATATTCCTGCAGTGATGAACCTGCATTAGGTTTCATTTGGATAATTTATCGGTGCGTTTTGTTGATTCTGAGCTTGTAAAGCAGTAACTGTGTAAACTTGTGCCAGCAGCCAGTTAAAGTAGCTGCATGTGTTCTGTGGGAGGGACCTACATGAAAGCACACACACTCTGTAAAACTCAGCTGCCACACACACTAAAAACCTCAGGGACGGCTGCGCCACTCACCTACAATAAGGATCAAAACTAAAGCACAATCCAAATTACAGCCTCCACTGGTCCTCCATTGTGTTCGCTCTTCTTCAGTTTGTTTTCATTTCATAGGAAAAGAAACGAAAAGATGTCACCAACCCAGGGAGATCAGAGCAGTGGCAAACTGAGCCTCCATTTGGGCTGATGGCAGGCCTATTAAATGCTCGCATCCACAGCGGTTTCTTTCTAGTGGTGAGTAGGCGGCTCGCAGTCCTGCAGTTGACGGTTAGCAGCCGATTCTGGGATCGGTTTTTCCGCAGCAGCGGGACTGATGTGGCCGGGAGGAGGATGTGGATTCCTGTGATGGATCATTGTTTAGGTTTGGGGAGTGGGGGGTGGGTGTGTGTGTGTGTGTGTGTGTGTGTGTGTGTGTGTGTGTGTGTGTGTGTGTGTGTGTGTGTGTGTGTGTGTGTCTGTGTGTGTGTGTGTGTGTGTGTGTGTGTGTGTGTGTGTGTGTGTGTTTCCACACAGCCCCATTCAGTCGGAGAAAGAGGGATTCAAGATCAGACCCACAGATTTACAAACAAACATCTGCAATGAAACAATTTGGTTTGCAATTTGAAGTTTTATTTTAACGGTGGAAATGAGAGTCAGTGGATAAAAATATGAAATAATTTCCAAATCAACTTATTATCCTGTCAAATGAATTTGTAATCCTTGAACTATTTCACATTGCCTTGCGTTTCAACCACAGGATTTAATTGTAATTTATTGGGATTTTTTGGCGGCTCATGATTCTGGGGTGGAAGGAAAATAATGAATGTTTGATATATTTTTATTAGAAATAATAAAAAATGTTACATGGAATTGGAGGTGCAAGGTTTTTGGGGTAAATGTCACATTTTCCTCTGTTTTTTTTTACATTACAGCAGCGGTGTCCAAAGTGTGGTGCAGGGGCCACTTTTGTCCCCTTGACTGAGTTTGTGTGGCCCTCAGATGCAGATCCATTCTTTGTTCAATCCAATCCAAAACAATTTAAAAACTAGTTGTTTTTCTTTTGATACAGCAAATGTGACAAATCCTTATTTTTTCTCAATAATTATAAAACACCCTTTTGAACAACAATAAGCCAAAGAAGCTGACAAGTAACCAATGTTTACAGTTTTAAAAAGGTTTTACTGTTATTCTAAAAAATCACAACCCAGTGAATCATTTCTACATGTTTGTTTCAAACTGAGCAGTTTTGATTGAATATTACTGAGTTAATTGTTTTGAAACTCAAGACAGTAAAATGATAATCAGGACATTATGCTGCTAGAGTTGAGTAACTAGTTACATTCACTCAACTGACTCGACTAATGAAGAACAAACTTAACGTCAGCAGAAACACACCAGCAGTTTGTCAACATCTAATAAGTTTTATATTGAAAAAAAAAAGATTTAGATTTTTTTGTCTGATTTTGTGATTTTATTATGATATTTATATGAATTATTTTCATGTTGATCTTTAAAATACCAACATTTCTGCATAACTTTACATTTTATTTCATCTAATGAAACCTTTTACTTTTACTTGAGTTAAATCTTTGGATGAATCCTTTTTACTCTTATGACTTTTGGTTAATCAGTTACTCAAACTGACAATAAAACAAACAATAAAAACAATAACATGAAGGTATTAACCTTCTAAAACTCCATACCTACAAAGAATAATGTATTTAATCTTTGTTGAAGTGAAACCCAAAGCAATATTTTGCTCTCCTGCGCTGCAGTTCGGCGTGTTGCTGCAGCGGCTGCTGCCACTGCTGCTGCTGCTGCCGCTGCTGCTGCTGCTGCTGCTGCCGCTGCTGCTGCTGCCGCTGCTGGTCAGGCGGCCGCTCTGGCTGGCACAGGGAACTAGACTGACCTCTTGAGGAAATGAAGGGAACTAATAACACGACGCAGCCGCTTCAGTTTGCTTCAGTTTCCAGCCTCAGAGGAATCACATGAGAATCAAACTCTCAGCTGATTCTGTCTTTTCATACCAGAGAAAAATAAAGATTGTTTTGTGTTTTTGTATAGAAATCAGAATTCACACTCACCAGAATGAGAACGCTCATCATTCAGCCGCTCCAGGCTTCACATCTGGGTTTGATCACTAAATCTTTTCAATACTTTTCAGTTTTTTATTTATTTTTCTCTGCAAATGAATGGAGATGTGGCGTATGAAACAGTAAACCCCTGGATTTATGGGCCATTTTACTACGGCTGGAAGGCTAATGTAGGACATACTTACACATCATTTTTTTGCTGTGACTTGTGTCGCATGAGATGTTATTGACGCCAGAAGAGTTACGACTCTGGGCCGCTTGGGAGGCCGATTAACCAGGGTTGAGAAAACCTGGCTTATCCACTGAACTGACTTTTAAACAGCCTGTTTTTGACTGGGTGAGTTTTATGATCCAAACTAAAGGCTCCTTTAAAACCTCTTAAAACAGGCTGCACGGCTGTAGACTCTGCATTAGCATCGGCTTTAAAGACAGCAGGGGTCTGAGTTTCTTTAAACATATGGAGAGTCGGATTGAGGTTAAATACTCATGATGGGAACAATCTTTGAAAAAAAGGTTTTAAAAATTGCAACAAATCTGGAAGAATCATGGCAGAAGAGGAAGAATAAATGTAATACTCGACGTAGAGTAAAACTACTTCAGCATATTTTTACTACAGTGAAAGTAAAAAGTATCATCAGACCAACCAAAATCTAAAGTTATGCAGAAATGTTGGTATTTTAAAGATCAAAATTAAATCACAAAAATATCATTATAAAATGATGTCATAATAGTAAAAACACATTTTTCTACACGAGTTTTTGTCAATATAAAACTTTAACATGACCTCCTGCTGTGTCTGGTGAAGTTTTGATTACAACTGGTAGAAAGTGCAACCAAGTAAAAATACTTCTAAAAGTACTTTATTCCCCAAAACGTCCCTCAGATCAAAGTAACCAGCAGAGGAAGCTGAACACCCAACAGAATATCACAACTTCAACAAGTAAAAGTAAAAAAAGTTTACTGAAGTACTGAGTAACTGATCAAATGATCAATCATTTAATATTTAAAAATTACAACATCAGATGTAACAAAATATAAAGTTAAGTGGAAAGTTTTGTATTTTAAAGATCAAAATTACAAGAATTGACGTAAATAACAAAATAATTCTGTTTTCAATCAGTTTCTTTCAGTAAAAAGCTCAAGTAAAAGTAGCCACACTTCATCATAAAGTTACTCAAATAAAAGTAAAATGTTCATCATGGTAAAAATAAAAGGACGTTTTTAGTGACTGTAATTAACTGTAACTCTGAAAGCAGGAGCTCCTCGCAGCAGATGGCTTTGGTTTTTGCTGCTCATCTGCAGTTTATCTGTTTTACTGCCTGCTGATGTGTATTTGAAAACTGTCACAGGACGATTTACATGTCAAGTCGAAGCAAAATGAAATAAATCCCAGTGATATGGAATCGGCGAGCCGCTCTGCCAGCCCGGCTCTTGTAATCCTTTTGCTGCGACTTGCTTCTTCTGTGTGACACCCGGGGAGAAGAGGGGGGTTAATTACATTAATTCAAAACAAATAAATGTTTGGCAACCCCTTAAAGGCTGTGGGATTTTTTTGGGAGACTGAGCCGACTTTTGGGTCTCCAAACCTCCAGCTTTGATGGTTTCACTCAGGGAACACAGATTGGATATCCAACTGCTGAGCTCAACTCTGCTTTTCCTCCTCTCTGCTCGCTCTGTTTGCTTCCTCTTTCTGTTTTCTTTCACTTTTTGTTTCAGTCTCACACATTTTCACATTTTGGAAGTTTGATTTAATTAACCAATAGCAATATTGTCATGAGAGGCGTCTTAAGTCCTAATTACTCAAAATATCTATCAATGATTTGTCCATTTTCTCAAAGGAAACAAGTTTAATTTTAGCACCATTGACATGCAAGTTAATTCAAAGTTCTTTAAAGACTTTATTTTAAAAAATGAACTGATTAATTAAGATGCTTCCCCCGCCCTCCATGTTTAGGGCTGGGTGAGTCTGGCCCGCCGTAGCTTTTCATCTAAAACCTGCAGGACACGTTGAGTTTGAATCCCTGGAACAGACGAGTCATAAATGGGAAGTTAGTATGAAGAATTCACATTTTAAATACTTTATTAAGCCCAAGGGAAAATTAAATGTTGCCTGTCAAGGTCCCTCAAAGAGCTGTTAAAGATGGCTGTTGGCAGAAAAAGTCTGCTGAAGCAGTCTGTACCGCACTGAACCTAACGAAGCCTCTGACTGAAGATGCCCAACACAGTCTCAGATATGATGGTCAGGATTGTCCATAATTTTCTTGATTTTCATAGTTGTTGAAACTGTTGTGACAGTTTGGTGTGAGACAGATAATCAGTGAATTAATAGACTTCCTTTGTTTTCTCCCAGTGCTAATTGGAAACAACCAATCAGGCCCAGGAGGCGGGCTCTAGCGCTGTCAATCACAATCTTATGTGGCACTGCCTCTCCTCCATCCAGCACCAGCTAGCATAACCTAAATGGTTTTCTGCAATAGTAAATTCTCTGCAATTACCATGTTTAGCATTGTGTATATGAGGCTGATTGACAGCGCTATGACCCGCCTCCTGGCTCTGATTGGCTGTGTTTGCTGCAGTTCTTTGGGCTGCAGTGTTAGGTCTGAGCGGAGGCGGAGGTGATGGATCTTTTCACAGATTATCTGCCTCATAACAAACTATCATTGTTTTAACTAATATTTAAAACAAACATCTGAATAAAATTGACATCTTGCAGTTTTAAAGGGATCTAAACAGAGCTGGTGTGAATCCAACTGAACTTTTGTCAAGGATTCATCTTTATGTCTCTTCCTCTCGTTTAGCGTGTGAGAAACTTTCAGGAGAGTGAAAGTGTGTGATTGTTTATTGTTTGGGTGAGAATCTTTGTCAGGCCTCGGTCGGGTGACGTCTCTGCGCGACGTCTCTGCGCGGCGTCTCTGCGCGGCGTCTCTGCGCCGGCGTCTCTGCGCGGCGTCTCTGCGCGGCGTCTCTGCGCGGCGTCTCTGCGCGGCGTCTCTGCGCGGCGTCTCTGCGCGGGCGTCTCTGCGCGGCGTCTCTGCGGCGGGCGTCTCTACGCGGCGTCTCTGCGCGGCGTTCACACAGTCCCCATAAACAAACGCATCGTGTTGCCCCATGTTGTTCACACCCTGTAATGAAAACGGATGAGGGCCAAACCAAAACCTATAGTTGGGAAGCAGATTTCCTCCAACATACAATAAGAGTGTGAGAATTAGATGTGAGTGGGACTCTTCTCACAGTATATCACCCACTGCTTGTGGCCCAGGCTTGGGAACAAACATTATTCTCCCAGGCCCTGTTGTTTCACTGCGTGCTTGTCGAACATGTTCGGTTCCATGACGATGATTTACGGCGATGGCACACTGGAAGCGCTGCACAACCTAATTTGTTCTGGTTTTCCTGACTGGGAATATTACAGGGCTTTATTGGGATGGCGACAAATGCGTCACCGCACATCGGCTCTGTCTCCTGGTTGTTATGAACACAAAGGAAACAATCACAGACCGCTCCTAATGCACAACTTCTGCTGGGCCCGGGATGATGTGGCACTAATGGGAACATTGTGGCTGTTGAGATTTTTAGATTTTGTGTGAACAAAACTATTCATTTTTGGGGGGTTTTGAGTTTTGCTACCATGTTTTAAGATTGACAAAATGAATTTATCTGAAGAGTAACTAAGGTTATTTTGGTTAAAGTTAAGCTTCTGTAACGATTAACTGTGATGAAATGTGCCTGACTGAACACCAACATGTGAATCACTTTTGCTTTTCAACATGAGAAGCATATAAAAGAAGAAACTCAGTAAATTTGACATATTTTCTGTTTTATTTTTGCTTTTTAATTTCATTAAACTCAATAAGACTTTGATTTATTTCAGTTATCTTTCATTCAAAGTGATGCATTTCAAACACTGATTTCTTCATTTTCTTGATGCTTAATGAGTTTGATGTAAGTTCACTTAAATATTATGTAGTAAATTATTTTTCATGCAAAAAGCAAAGTTGCAGCCGTGCCAAGAGCTTTTCTGTGATTGGAAAGGATGCTAACCTTTCCTAATGCAGAAGGAAGATGAGCCAAGTAAAGTCAGGCCGACACATGCTGGCTGTGGACCCAACAATGTCAGTGGAAAATTCAGTGGAAGGAAAAAGTGTGGCAAAGTCAACTGTCAACTCAGCCATCTAAAACAAACTTTTAGAGCACTTTATTCTTACGTTTGAATGTATTAGTTGTAATAATTGAGATATTACACACCAGTCTATTTGCACATGAACGTCACCATAACTCAGGATTTTTTGTTCTCATTGGAAACTGTAATCTGGCTTTAGAGCGATTTATTGGCTGTTCAGCACAGATAATGACACATCAAACCAGCTTCAGCCAACGTCTCACCAAGCTTTTGTCCTTTTATTCTGTGGCTCCATATTTTGCTTGAATACATTTGATTTTTCCATGATGTCACATAACTGACATCTGAAACTGCCATGATGCTGTGGCAGCACAAAGTTTAATAACAATAAAAGCTGGGAGCACAGGGAGCCAGAGGAGAACCAAAAACACCAGGAACAACCAGAGGGACCAGGATCTAATATAACAGGAGGAACCAGAGAGGAAAAGGTGGTTAAATACTGGGAATGTACAACAATACACTGTAAAAACAAAAATACTGGGAGCTGTGGGTGACAGAATCTTTACTGTATTTATAAGGTAAAATTCAACTAGCTGTATTTTACCATAAATTCAATGTGAGAGGAGAGAAAGAAAATGGCACAGGAAATAATCTAACATTAAATAATAAACTAGACAAGAAACGAACGTAATAAAGTGGAATCACTCAGGAACAACTGAACTAAACACAGAACAACAACCAAACACTCAGAAACACGTCCTCTGGGCTTATTACACTCTTAACTGACCTAAACTGGAGAAGTTTGTCTTATTTCACGTCCACAGTGAGAAAAGCAGCTTGTTTCTTTTTTTACAGTGTCTGTGACTGTATCGCCGTGTGGTTGTCTAAATGTCGAGGCGTTGAGATGCGCTTGGCATTTAGAGCCAACCGTCAGCATCTCCACAAACACAGAAATACGCCCAGACAGCAGTTCAGTCTGATTCTTCACACCTTGAAAGAGCTTTTCATATCTGCACTGAGGTCTCTGTGAGGCAGCGAGGCGCGTTGCTCAACACAGATCGAATTACACAACCAGAGATCTCTGATCAGACGCCTGCATGGAAAATGATCGCTTCTGCGTTGATATGACAAACTGTAACTTTGTCTCACTCAATGGAAGCAACTTCATGTTCAAAGTGAATAAAAGTTGCTCAACATTCTAGAAGAAATGCATCACGAAGCATCTGAATACTGTAAATCAGAGGCAGCCGCAGACGTTTTGTATTTCTGTTTTTTTATTTTTATCTGTTCAACCAAACTCACAATAAAACAGATTCTGTACATCATTGTTGAAAACATAAAAAGGTTCTGCCATATTGAAAACAAACCATTTCCTACATTTTCAAGTTGATTAGTTTTTGTCTATTTATGCTTTATGATTCTTTCTTCATTGGTTTTAAATTAATAAAGGATGTTTGTTTTACTAATAAAACACATTAAAATTAAAGCAAAAACCTGGATGAATACTTTGTGTTGCATCATAAGATGTTAAATTTCCTTTTTTCTCCCTAACTTTGTTTTTAAATGTGTGTCTGAACCATCGGCCTGCAAACCAAATGTAAGCCGGTCTGAAACAGATCAAGGGCCACCAGAAATCGACTCGAGGGCCACAAATGGCCCCCTGGCCACACTTTGGACACACCTGCTGTAAGGAGTTAAAAATAAGATATTAAAGTCAAATTAAACCTTAAAAAGTGGCTAATAATGTCAAATTTAAGGTTTTTCTACATTTAACATAAAAGTAACAGCTGAAAACAGCAAAAGCTTTGGAGAAACATTCAACAAAAATGATAATTATGGATGAAAACCTTTAGATTATTCAGACAGTATAAGGAAAAAAAACATCTTTTGATTCTTTATTCATACAGAACAAGTAAAATAGAAAAGACTGGAGAAGTTTTACAGTCACAGGATCGACATGGAGGATTAGTTCAGGAGAGTCTAACAGGCAGGAATCCACAGAGAGATTGAAACCAATAAAACAGAACCAGTCAAATCAAAAAGCAACGTTTCGCCCATCTGCTTCTGCTTTGCCTTTTGCAGATTATCCAGAATTTTCAAGCACATTACAGTAGTCCAGCCTGTTGGTGATAAAACATCGTTCATGTGCGTCTCTGTATCTGGCTCAACTCCTGAGAAGATAAAAGCCAATTTGTGTTGATTTTTGTCTTTTTTTGCTCATCTCTCTCTCTCTCTCTCTCTCTATATATATATATATATATATATATATATATATAATAAAATTCCCTTCTCACCCACCGCGGGTGGTTCTTATCCTCTGAGCTCGGGTCCTCTACCAGAGGATATATATATATATAGATCTATATATATATATCTATATATCCTCTACCAGAGGCCTGGGAGCTTGAGGGTCCTGCACATTTCTGGACTGAGATGTCTGATGTTGTTCCTGGGATCTGTTGTAGCCACTGCTCCAGTTTGGGGGTGACTGCCCCGAGGGCCCCGATGACCACAGGCACCACTGTGGTCTTCACCTTCCAGGCCCTCTCCAGTTCCTCCCTGAGGCCCTGGTATTTCTCCAGTTTCTTGTGGTCTTCACCTTCCAGCTCTTTTTCCTGATGTTGCAATCGCTTGGTATTGCTACATCTACCACAACGGCTTTCCTCTGTTGTTTATCCACTATGACAATGTCTGGTTGGTTCGCCATTACCATTCTGTCTGTCTGGATCTGGAAGTCCCACAGGATCTTAGCTCTGGCATTCTCCACCACCTTTGGGGGTGTTTCCCACTTTGATCTCGGGGTTTCCAGTCCATATTCTGCACAGATGTTTCTGTACACTATGCCTGCCACTTGGTTATGTCGTTCCATGTATGCTTTCCCTGCCAGTATCTTGCACCCTGCTGTTATGTGCTGGACTGTCTCAGGGGCCTCCTTACACAACCTACACCTTGGGTCTTGTCTGGTGGTAGATCTGGGCCTCTATTGCTCTGGTGTTTAGGGCCTGTTCCTGGGCGGCCATGATGAGGGCCTCTGTGCTGTCCTTGAGCCCAGCTTTTTCCAGCCATTGGTAGGATTTACTGATATCAGCCACTTGGGTTATTTGCTGGTGGTACATCCCATGTAGGGGCTTGTCCTCCCATGATGGTATCTCTGGCACCTCAACCTCCGTTCCCTGTTGTCTGAGACATTCACTGAGCACATTGTCTGTTGAGGCTTTGTCCATGATGTATTTATGGGACAAAGCCTCAACAGACAATGTGCTCAGTGAATGTCTCAGACAACAGGGAACGGAGGTTGAAGTGCCAGAGATACCATCATCTATATATATATATATATATCTATATATATATAGATATATATATATATATATATAGTGAAACCGAAGTCAGGATCAAAAAGCAGAGCAAAGTTGCGAGTGGCTCCAGGCTCCATGCTGAGCGCCGGGGATTTTCACGCTGCAGCTTCTCTCTGCTTTCTCAGCCTTTACAAATAAACATTGGCGCTAAAGTTTCAGCAAAATGGGACCAAACTGTTAAACTGCACTTTTTGAATATTCGCTTTTATACCAAAAGTGAAAACACAACATCCAGTTTGTAAAACAAATATATAAAATACTTCAAAGACACAACTAAGTCACTTTAACACAAGATATCAGAGTTTGTTTTAAGACAATAATCATTTCTTAATACTGATGAAAAGTTCAATCATGGAAAGAATATTCTTTGTTCTTTTTTGCTACAATCATTGTAATCTTTGTTAGAAAACACTTATTATTTCTGTGTCCACAATAAACCTCTACAGTATGTAATTTATTCTTGGAAGAAACATTGAAGAAAAGTCTATAAATTTGCAACATCAATTTAGAGAAGCTGAAATTTAGCAAATTAAACTTTGTCTAGAAAAACTGAATTAATTAAAAAAGAGATTTATCAGAAATATGTTCCAAATATCTTTAATCGAACACAAACAATGTGCTTTTAAACATTTAGTTTGTACACTGCAAGATCACTAAATGTTACCAAGTATTTTTGGTTTAGTTTCTGGTTTAAATATCTGGAATGAGACACAATTAGCACAAAGTAACTTTTCAGCAGGTCAAGTCAACAATCCCATAATATTGATGAAAAAAAGTTCTGGTTCCATTTGCACGCTGTTACCTAGCAACCTCAGCCAAGCCCAGCCTGTTACCTAGCAACCCATTTCTGGTTATTATTTCACTTTGACATTTGTTACCATCTGCCACAGGAACCAGAAGTTTTTCATCCACATTGAGGCATTAATGGCCTAAAACAGCATCAAACATCCTATTGGAAAGTTAGTTTTATCTTATTTCAAGTGAACTGTTTGTGCTACAAACTAACCAAAATACTTGGTAAGATTTTGTGTTTTTGCAGTGTAATATTTGGAATCAATATCAAAGTATCACATTTGTTCTCACAGTTAACATTTTTTCCCAGCAAAACTTTAGTATTGATTCTTCTTCTTCTCTGCTTTCTGTGTGTTCAGAACCATAAACCAACCCGAATGTTTGGCATCAGGATTCTGTATCTGATCTTGTGGCTTTCAGAGGCATTTGGTGTGATCAGCTCACAACCAGGTGCAGGCAAAACCTGCAAAACGCAGAAACCACAGCCCTACCTGCCGGGTAGTAACGTGGCGCTCGTGAAATCAAATTTCCTCGGCTGCTCACCGCCTGTGTCTCGGGGCTGAGAGCCGGGCTGTTTCATACGGGGGAAAGGCACAGGCGCACAGAGATACCACACCATCTTCTGCTCCCGCTTTGATGTCGGCGAGGAACCTCAGGGAGAGAATATGGAGAGTGTGTTGATTGCAGAATCTAGTATTCAGAACACATTGATTGTGGATGCAGCGGGAGGCTCGGCGTGGCAGTTTGAGAGTTTGTGGTAAAAAGTGCTGGCAGGGCAGAGAGCTCTCCTCCTGCTGCCAAGTCTGTGGTTTCTCATTGTGGTTATCAGGGACAGATGTGAATCAAACTACAAGCTATAAGCCTTTCTTGATCAATGAAGCCAAAAGCGCAGACTTGGCTTGGACTGATTTGGTGCGTCAGATGCTGCACACTTTCATCCAAAGGGCCTTAAACTATCTCTGTGTTCATGAAGGCTTCGGCTCAAACGCTCACTGATTATTCAGCTCTGTGTTTATCAGTGTTTAAATGTGAGCCTGATAAGATTTTTAAACCTTTAAACATTTGATTGCAGGTTAAAGGGAACTTTTTCATCATGAGCAGAAATAAAACATGAATTTATTGTTTTCTGTCTTTCTGCACAGAGTTTTCCTGACACACTGATTCTGTTTCCTGGAGGTTTCTGAGTCCTGAGCTGCTGTTTCCTTCAGCTCCGAGTTTATTGTTTTTATTCCATAGAAAGTTCTCCTGACCCAGAACCTCCTGGATTACCTGCATAGATGTCCTGGAAAATGTACTTTATATATTCCTGCCATTATATGCAGTTTATATTTCCATGTGACATTTGTTTTTTTTTACTTTAATTATATTCTCTGATTTTTCTCTTTTTCTGCAGAGATAGCAGCAGATTTTACTCTGTTAGCAGTAAATAAATCCTAAATGCTGATGAAACATTTAGGATTCCATTGGTTCCATTGGCAGATCATTCCACGCCGTTACCTGGCAACCTCAGCTGAGCTCAGCCCGTTACCTAGCAACCTCAGCCAAACTCAGCCCGTTACCTGGCAACCTCAGCTGAGCTCAGCCCGTTACCTAGCAACCCAGTTCTACTTATCGCTTCACTTACAACATGACGTTTGTCGTGATCTGCCAGTGAAACTAGAACTTTTCCATAAACATTTAGAAATTATTAAAATTATAAATATATATTAAAAAAATAAATATGAATATATATTATAAATATATTGACTCAAAACAACCTCATACAACTTGCTGAAAAGTGACATGTTGTTAGTTTTATGTCTCTAAGATATTTAAGCTGTAAAATAAATTATAATTAGTTGGTGAGATTTGGAGTTTTTGCAGTGAATTGGGCAATATTGCAGCATCACCTGAGTTTCCACAGCAGCAGGTGGCTGCATGAGCTGCATGGTGGTGATTATCAGCTCATCTCTGCCTGGCAGATACCAAGAAACTGACTGTTAACCAGCTTACGCTACATTTCCTTGGACGCCATGAATGAGAGATAAAGATCGGCAGCATCTGCTGTACATACAAGCTGCCGCGCTGAAACAGGAGCAGCAGCAGCAGCAGCAGCAGCAGCAGCAGCAGCGTGGCGCTGCACAGGCCCGGTTCACTCAGACACACCAAAACCACGCCCAGAGTGAGTCACTGCTCCACTGCCGCCCTGACCACAGCCAGGCCTTGACATTTTCTCAAGTTTATTTACCAAAGTTCAGACAGGAAGGACGGTTCTCTCACTTTTCCTATTGCTGTCACCCACCTATACAGAGATCAAAACAAAAGGAGGAAAACAACTGCTGCGATTGCACAACGACAAACTGTTTGTTTCCACTTTGTTTTCCACTATGAAGAGAGATTTTAAACAGTACGACTGAAATAAATTGACTTTTGATTTTAGCGTTGCTTGCACTGATAAAACAGAGCTGGAGAGATGAGCAAAGGCAGAGCGATAAGTCAGAGAACATGAGAACCTCAGTGTTTGTTTCTCTGCAGCCTGGAAGCTCCGAATGGAGACCTGCACTGCAAAACACACAACCTGAGACCCACACTGCAAAAACACACAACCTGAGACCTGCACTGCAAAACACACAACCTGAGACCTGCACTGCAAAACACACAACCTGAGACCCACACTGCAAAACACACAACCTGAGACCTCACTGCAAAACACACAACCTGAGATCCTCACTGCAAAAACACACAACCTGAGATCCTCACTGCAAAACACACAACCTGAGACCCACACTGCAAAAACACACAACCTGAGACCTGCACTGCAAAAACACACAACCTTACCAAGGGTTCGGTCTGCTTTCTACAGACCTTTCATGGACATTAATGCATTAAAATGTAATTATTTACGGAATGACTCTTCCTGACAAAGGTAATAAACTTTTATAAAGACTCCTTCATGTCAGTCTCATACACGTTTCTTCACATAAACTAACTTACAAGGAACTTTTTCAGGAAGATTTAGGATCTTATTGTAACTCAATAATTCCTTAATATTTATGAAAACGTTCTAGTGTTACTGACAGATTATTTCACTTATAACCTGGAAAAATGATGTTATCAGTGAAAAAACCCTGCCAGTTGAATTTTGACTGGGTTGCTAGGTAACGGGCTTGGCTTGGCTGGGGTTGCTAGGCAAATTTGTCAAATAATCTAAAAGTGGAACTAGAGTATTTTTCATTAATATTTAATAATTTTTAACTTGAAACAATCCCATTTCTCGGTGAAAAGTAATTTAGTTTTATCTTCTTTCAGGCGAGTCGATTTATTTCTGAAGTCTAGAAACTGGACTAAAACTGTTTGGTAAGATTTAGTGTTTTTGCAGTGCATTTGATGTGTAATGATGATTTTAGTGACGGCGCTCAACGACATGTAATGTTGGTTCTTTATTTTCGTAATTATGATGTTTTTATGTTTATTTTCTATGTTTTTCATAATTTGAAGTTCAGTGTTGCTGAAATGTGTCACACAAATAAACTTAAATGATTGATGATAAATGTTTCTACATTTCAGAACAAAACTTTTGTTTGTCTTTCATGATGTTATGAGTCCTAACTTTAACAGTTAGAACTAACGCTGCACCGATTGCAGTTTTCTGGCCGATCCCCGATTAGTGATCTTTAAAAATCCTGACCAGCCGATTCCGATATTAATTTGCCTGGTGTGTCAGAAGAGGACAGCGACTGATTTCAGATAAGATCGGTTTCATTCCTGAGTGATTTTATCCTGGGTTCTTTCATTCAGTCGCTCAGTTGATGGCAGATTGTTCCTGCAGTGGAAACTGCCATCCATAAAACTGTCCACAGAAAGCAGCTTTGCTGAGGCTGAACGATGCGTTTAATGCCAGGGAGACGAAGGTAAAAAGGTTGCTGCAACATGAGCCCAGTGATTTATGGGCCAGAACCGGGACGTGGACTTCCACAGAAATGCAGTGAAGTTCCTGACTCATGAGGGAGATGCTCTGGGATGTCTGAACGCTGCATGAACCGCAAAATTAAAAAATAAGAATAAAGATGACAGGCTTGCCTTATTTATCCATATGCTGCAAATTATCCCATCTGTTTACAGTTTATTTTATTTACTTTGGTGATGCTCGGCCGACTTGATTAACATTTTCTTTTAGTGTTTGTTGTCTTCTGGAGCTGACTGGCACCGTTTGAAGTGAGGCGGCGTCGGCTTTGAAGCCCGGCTGGATCCAGATATGACTGGAGGATAATCTAGAAATGAATTTTTGGCAGCGTCTGAAGGCGACCGACAGGCGACAAACTAGCTGTTGATTAAATGCTACTTTGAGATGCAGCGATGCACAAACAGAGAAGGGAGAACGGGAACTCCTAAACACACATGAAGAATCACTTTAATATGTTTATTTGATCATAACTGGCTGAGAAAGTTGGTGACAGTTTCTCCGTTATCCTCTTATTTATGTTTTGGGGCTTTAATTAATGTTATTTATCACTGTTTCCTGTCATAAAAACACATAAAATCTTTTGGAGTACATTCAGATTCCAGCTGCTAAAAAAACAAAATAATAACCAGAAATAAAAATTATACTTTTCTTTTTGTGTGCTTTTAGTTAAACCTTTTTTTAGGCAAGTTTTTTATTTTTACACATTAAAACTTTTTAATGTAATCACAAGAATGTCAATAAAAAGATGCATCAATGTTTTGCAAATAATGTTTAAAACACATTTTTATTTGAATAAGTATGTTTTGTTATTTTCTGGTTGTTATATATTTTTTCAATTTTTGTCAAAATGACATAAATTCTCTAACTCAGTTTTAAAATGAAGAGAAAAAGGAAAACATTCTTATCCAATCCTCCTGGCGACTGATGAAATGTTTCCTGCTGTTGATTTTTCTCTCACAGTTAATCTTATGAAGCAACTCTGTTGCATGTTAATCCTCCTCCCATTAGGAATCACATAAAAACAAACTTCTTGGCAGTTTTGTGTGAGAAGAATATTTTACTTTACTCAGAAAATCCTCAAAGTCAAAAACATTCGAAAAAATAACAAATACATAAGGATCTCTTTAAGCGTATTTTTTGCATAAAATATTAAGGATTTTTTAATGAAATAATGTGTTAATTTTTTTTATACTTTACCAAATAAAAGTCCTTAGCAAAAATATTTAAGGAAAATTAATTTATTTAAGATTAAATTTGAACCTATTTTAACAACTATTATGTTACTGGAGGTTTGAATTTTTGATGTGTGTATTTTTCGAAAACTGCAAAAGTAACAAAAACTAAACAATGAAAATAAAACTAATAGCTCTGTGGTAAAACTGACAGAAATGATGCGTTTCCATAAAAAAATCGCGGAGTCAGGTGGATAACAGTGGCATCTAGTGGTCAAACGTGTCATTGCAAGAGGTTCTTTAGTGGCGCTTCATCCGGACAGTTTCCCAGAAGACTCTGTTATTTAAATGTCTATCAGAATAAAGATATTTAGATTGAAAATAAAAAATGAAATAAGCGGTTTTCCAGGCTGCAGATACGTAATAAAACGTGTAAGTTGTGGTTCTACAGGTGGTTGCTGTTGCCAGCCGCCTGCAGCAGAGGAAGCCTGCAGGGTTGGCGTTGTTCCATTAACTCAACCACACGCCTCTGTTTCTGTGAAATCATGCACGCTCAGTTAAAAGCTGCACAAACTTTTGTTCTTTCCTTTTTCCAGAGTGCTGCTTTGCTCAGCCAGTCAAATGTTTCCTGGTGAAACTTTGTAACAAGCATCAGGTAGAAAATGTGCAAAGATGAGCCAAGAGAGCTGAACTGGGTCAGAAAACCATTTACATTAAATAAACAAATATAATTAAAAAAATTAAATGAGGGCTGTGAATTTAACATTAAATAAACACATTTAATGTTCTTATTATTCTTTATTTCAGCATGCTTGCACGTACCTTTATTTATTTTACATTTTTATTGTAATTATGTTTCTCATCTTGATTGTTTTGTAGCTTCAAACGAAAATTTAATTAAATACAATTGATATTCAAACAAATATTTATTGTAAAATAAATCTTTGTTTTGATTTATTGTACAATAATGGGTCATTTCAGTAAATGCGTGTTTGTCAAATTTGTCACAAAGTAAAATAACATTCATACTTAAAGTCATAATATAATATGTTACATAATATAACATTTATATTACAATATATTACTACATTAAAAGATATTATGATATATAATATAATACTGAACGATATCATATTACCCTACATGATCTTATAATAACTTACATTATAACATATTTTATTTTATTGGAGTGATTATCCTGCTCTCCTCTTGTTCGGTGCAGCTCCAGGTTCCGACATGTTGAATCGTTATTTGTGGTGCAGCTCCAGACATCTGATCCCCGGTCAGCTGTTCAAAGACGCTGCAAGGTGTCGTTCTACGTACTGCGCCTGCGCAGAGGTCAACGGAGTCCCGCGAAGCCAAAGAGCCACAGAGCAAGATGGTAATCCTCCTCTGTTTCCGTTTGTTCTTTTCGCTGCTGCATAATTAGTCATTTTATTTTTCCCGCTTTTTTTGTTGTAATTCTTTAATTTGCTTAACTTTTAATATCAGAGTAATTGGTGTAACCAGATGAATTGCACAAAAGAAATTTTAATAATCATTTACCTTTATTTTGTATTTTTAAAATGCTCACATCATAAAGTAGGAGCATAATGATAAAATAATATCAATAATATAATATTCATGATTGAGTGACATTCCCTAATTAAGTCCTATTTCACATTTATATTTGTGCTTAATTTTGTTAATATGAGCAGAAACCCAAAGTGTACGACTTGGTAGAAATGATGTCATTTGTCCTGGATATTAGCAAAATTTGGTGATATTTACCTTTTTCAATCAAGCCAATAATCAGAAACAATTTTTAAGAAATTATTAGAGAGAATTTTGTTCTTCTTCACTATTAAATGTAGAGAATTTCTGCATAACAAAAACAAATCCTTTCCTAAAAATGTTTTAATCCTTATCTTCAGTATAACCTTATTTAGTAAAATCCTCACATGCACTGAACTGCAATTAATATCATATTAATATCAACATATAATATAACGTTAAAAAACAATGACACAGTCATTGTCACATAATTTCAAAAGTCGAAATTATTTCTACTTTTCAACCTTGGATGTTTTTGTGAACATCCAAAGTTTTGATGTTTTAAAAAAATATTTAAAAAAATGTATTGCTATCACAATTAATCTCAGTTCTTATCACAATTTGATCTGTTCCTTGGTAACTTGTAATAATTGTCTATGATTCGAATATGAATTATTTTTAGGAATCTGTCAGTCATGGTAATGAAACGGTCATTTTAACCATGAAATTATGTTCATGTCTTAAAAAGTTATTAGATTTTTTTGATTACATCCCATAGCCATGACCCTAAATATTTTAATGCAGAATAATATGATCCATATGGAAGAGGATTAAGACAGTTTAGAAAAATGTAAATCTTTGAATTCTGATTTATTTTCACAGAATTTAAAAAAATGCCCAAAAATCACTTAAACATCAGTTTCCTCCTTCACAACTCAAACATATATGAAGAGATTAGAGCCACTGACAAAACAGTCTGTTCAAATTCAATAATATATCAATAATCCTTAATTGATCCTGATGGAGATTAGATGTTGTTATAACTCATGTTAATATAAATACTTTAAAAAGAGTTATTAGAGACAGTGATAGCTGTTGACAGGAAATAGAAAAATACAATGAAATAATGAAACATGATTAAAAAACCCCAACAACAATTAAAAAACATATTATTTTTAATAAATAAATAAATTGAGACTTTAATTCTGCCACCCCCTTACTCCCCGCCCATAGATCTCTGAGATGAATGTCATTCGGGTTAAATTGAAATATTCTTCTCCTCCCAGATGTCAGTTTAAAATGCGGCGTGAAGCATCTCGTTGTTTAACCGGATTTTCCATCTTTGAAGATGACAGACTCTGACGTAGTACGTGACGTCGCTGCGCCTCCTTCCTTTCTCCTCCCATTGTACGGCTGACAGGCTCTTTCTCGGCTTGGACTGGAACACACAGAGGTATGTTCTGTATCTCCCCGTGAAACGAAACCTAGCTAGGTTCCTGTGTATTTCACATGAGTGGGTCGAGTCTCACCTACAACTGGAGGGCTGTGTCTGTCTCCTCATGTATTTATATCAATATAAAACTGACGTGGGAAACATTAGAAGTCGACAGGCCCGTCGCTGTTATGTAGCTGCTATGTGCTGCTAGCTTGCGATGCGGTCATTTGAATGGAGAACTTATCTGCAGCTGTGCGAATTGTTTGTAATTTAAAAAGTTGAGCTCTTTCACTAATTGACCCTCTTGGTGCCCAGTGTGCTCTCTGTTTCACACTTCGGATTTTAACTTTCCAATCAGAGTCCCTTTTACCATCTAACCACCTTGACTGTGGGCTAATGCTAACCAGTTAGCCGGCGAGGGCATGAGGATGTTTGCGTGATAACCTTTTTGTCCCCGTCCGGCGCTCCTTACTGGGCTCTCAAGACATACTGGACTTTTTATGTCAGAGTAAGCCTCTCAATGAGCTTTCAGTTCTGTTATCCTGAAGTTAAAATAAAAAGCAATGCTGAATTACAAACATACAGAAGCTAAAGTGGTTGGTAAAGTTTATGAATAGACTTCTGTCATATTATGTATAAACATTTAACTCATATTTACCTTAATACTCTCACAGCCACACATTAACTTGTGACCCAGCGGTCCTTGCTTTCTAACATTTCATTTGAAATGTTCAAATAGGATGAACTATAACTCGTAGGAGTTATAGGTATATTTTTCATTAAACTAAAATATATTTGCTCCAAACTACAAAAGTTAGAATTTCAGTAGATTTAAAGGCTACATGTAATTAGCATGACCTATAAAGTCAGACTGTAGTTATATAGTACATATATATTAACAGCTGTGTGTGATTAAACAGTTTAATTTCTCACTAATTGAGCTTCATGGAATACCAAGCGTTATTGTTGAATTCTGAAATGTTTGTGATATTTTACCTAAATTTTGTGCTGTTTCTGTAAAATCGGCACATAAGTTGTTATATAAATGCTTGAATCTTAAAAATTACTTACAATTTTTTCCATTATTGTTCTGATTCACATATAATTGCCAAAAAAAATGTTCAAAAAGTGTTCATAGGTTGACTGCTTTCCATAGGGGCCATTTTCTATTTTATTTAAAACATTTAGAGTTTAGTTAACTCATTTTGTATTCAGTTCATTATTAATTATTGGTTGTCAATTATTAGTGTTAATACGCACCAATCAGATTTAGCTATTTTGAATGAATTTTCTTAGTTTTGATGCTTTTCTTCCCCAGCAGCACCATTTTAATGGAGCATCGTAATAATAAAACCAACCTGGTCTGGAAAACTAGTTTGCTTTTTTATTCAACATTTGTTCAAATTTACTTTCTTATCTTCTGTCAATAAACTTTGCTCGTTCTCAACAGACCCTAGTGCTTTGCTGGCTGTTGCGCCATTTAAAAATGGTTCCTGTGCCTCATGCTTATGAAATGTCTTGCAGAACTGAGCGTTGGTGAAAGGACAAAGAGCCGCTCACAGACGCGATAGCAGAGAGTTTGTTCTCCGGCTGGAAGTCCAGATTAGGTTTCCTCTGGACAAACCAGAGGAGTCCAAACCTTTCACTCCAAAGTCCTTTGGTGCCAAAATTTGCTTTTTTCCCCAATTTAAAACTCAACAATATTATTATTGTGATTTTTATATCCTTTACCTGCACTTAAGTAAATTAAATAAGTAATATTTTAATTTAAAAAAATGCATTATGAGGTTTGCCTTAATATTTTCAGTGACTTTACTTTTTGCAACAATTATTTTCCATTTTTGTTGGTTTTTATTTCACTTCTAGCAACAAAAATAAGAAATTTTATTTTAAAGCCTTTACTGTGTTTTTCCAAATATAATGGAGTGATGTGCCAAAGTGTGTTTCTGTGTAAAATAAAAGCAACAAAATAAAGAAACCTTTATGTTGTAGTGGTTCCATGTCCCCCACAATCAGATTATTGAACTGCAGTCAGGGGCCACAAATGGCCCCCGAGCCGCGCTTTGGACACCGCTGCGGTAACCGGACAGTAGATTTATCTTTACTGTCGCTGTAAGCCTTCATGTCGTCTGGAAATTATTTAAAAGTCAAACGCTAGCAGGCTGGTGCTTGTTGTTCTTAAGGTGACCTTCAGCTAACATGGCGTGTGGGTTTTGAAACTTGGTACTCCGATTCAGATTTATGTTTCTCACAGGTGTAATAAAGAGCATGATCACAAAGAAACTAGTTTTATGTGTTGTTTTCAGACAATGGCTGTACCTCCCACCTACACTGACCTTGGAAAATCAGCCAGGGATGTTTTTACAAAGGGATACGGTAAGCAGACAACCTATTTAATTAAGAACAATTGGTCTTTAACATTGTTGTAGCCATTTATGTTTAATTTAAATCTATCAATTCAGTTTTATTTAGGCAATCAGGACATATTTAAGTTAATTTGGAGCCAAAATGTGTAATTAATTCTGCTGGTAACTTTTAGACCAGCGGTGCCCATAGTGGGCCCAGGAGGCCCTGCACGGTTTAGTTCCCTCCCTGGTGTCAGTATCAACCTTTTCAGCTTGTCGGTTTTCTTCCTGGGCCTCTACTGAGCCGTCATCGGATCATTAGAGGCCTAAACCAGCAAGAGACTAAAACATGCAGGATGCCGGCCCGCCAGGACTCAGTTTGGGCTCCACTGGTTTAGTCTTTGGGCTCCGCTGGTTTAGTCTTTGGGCTCCACTGGTTTAGTCTTTGGGCTCCAGTAGTTTAGTCTTTGGGCTCCACTGGTTTAGTCTTTGGGCTCCAGTAGTTTAGTCTTTGGGCTCCACTGGTTTAGTCTTTGGGCTCCACTGGTTTAGTCTTTGGGCTCCACTGGTTTAGTCTTTGGGCTCCAGTAGTTTAGTCTTTGGGCTCCACTGGTTTAGTCTTTGGGCTCCACTGGTTTAGTCTTTGGGCTCCGCTGGTTTAGAGCCTCCAATTATTTTAGCAGTGGGCACCTTTTGTTTGTCAAATCTCTGGTGTGACAACTGAAAGTTTTATAAAATTATTTTTGAACTTATTACATCTGATTAAGTAAACTGTCATTTTCATCTAAGTTGTAACAGATTTTTAGGTAATGTGTTGTCCATATTTTTGATGGAAATAAACAACGTATGTTGTTTCAAACAAGTTGAAAGTGCATTTGAAAACCAATCAGAGCGAGGAACCGGGACATAGTGCTGTCAATCATCTTGTGTATGCTCTGCTAAATGTCTGAATGGCAGAGAAGCAACTTACTGTGACAGAAACACCTTTTATCTCCATATTGGTGGCTATGCTAACTAGCATAACATTTTTGTTTCTGACTGAGCATTGTTCATCTGCTGTTGTGTTTGGGAGAAACCAGAGGAATCAGTGACGGTTTGTGGCAGTTTTAACCGATTAAAAATTTTTTTAAAAAAGTGTTTCCATGGTTACAGCGATGCGTGACCCACAGTGTAAACTGGAGAGTTTTTCTCAGGTACTGAAAAATAAAAGCTCAGTTATCAGAAACTAATTCCTTACAAATGTATCAACAAACTGCGTATATTTTTTATTTAATTCTTAATCAACTTCCCTCCTCCATAAAATAACCTTCTGTAAATCTTTTAATATAAAACTGAGTTAGTTTGTGTTTTAGTCTTTATAAAGAAACTAATTTTCATCTAAAATATGAACCTCATTGTTCATTTGAGACGCTGCTCTGATGATTTGTTAATTTTTGTTTCAGGCTTCGGCCTCATTAAACTGGACTTGAAGACAAAATCTGATAATGGACTGGTAAGTTTTCACTGCTGACTGGTCCAGAATGCAGGAGTTATTTTGTTTTTGTCATTATTTATTTCCCAAAAAGTGATGGCAGAAAAAGAAAGAGATTCTCCTATCAGCATCATTTTCCCTTTTCTCTGGTCACTGTTAAACCTTCAGTAATCAAAAACTGCAATAATTCCCTCATTAGTTTGTAAATCGTGGCGATATTCATGACATTCATCAAATAGTGACTAAATATTTTATAAAAAGTAGAATTTTTAACAGCAGCAAATATGTAAAATTAAAATATTGACCAATATGAGATAAATTTGCTTAGTATCCTCTTGCATCTCGATAGAAACCAAACTGTTATAGTTTTTGATATTCTACATATCAAAACATCACTAATTTCATTTCAGCCATATTTTATTAACATTTGGTGAAGAAGGAAGTTGGGCTCAGTGTCTTCTTCAGAGGTTTTCATGTTGTTACCTTGAGTAGTTCTTGGTGCAGCGCCCCCACAGGCCAGGAAGGGAACAGGTTTTTAAATCACTGCAATGAAAATCGCAGCTGAAAATGTAACAAATGTTGCAGTTTTGGTCTCCAATTGACTGTCACTTTTAATAATAGTTTTGTTTTTTGTTTTTTTTACTAATTTATGGTTATTTTTGGACGTCTGTATTGTCAAACCGTCAATTTCCCCTCCTGTCTGACCGTACCGTGTGCTTTTAGTCACCTGGTTGCCTGTTCTGTGTGACTGAGTGACGTCTTCTGCCTTCAGGAGTTCACCAGCACATGCTGCGGCAATACGGAGACCAGCAAAGTTGCCGGGTCGTTGGAGACCAAATACAAGTGGGCAGAGCGCGGCCTGACCTTCACAGAGAAGTGGAACACCGACAACACCCTGGGGACCGAGATCACCGTGGAGGACCAGGTGATGGCAAGGGGAAAATTACAAATGTTCTTCAGAAAGCAAAGATCTGAGCGACACTGTTGGGAAAATATTCAATATGCATCTTTAAATTCCTCCCAAGCGGTTAGAAAAGATTGTTTTTGTGTTGGAAATAAATCCTGTGCTCCATTTTAACATGATTCCCTCTTTTTTTTTTCCCCCCACAGTTAGTTAAAGGACTGAAGCTTACTTTTGATTCCTCCTTCTCTCCAAACACTGGGTAATGACAGCAGCTTTATCCTCGCTCTCTTTGGCAGCAAAGTTATTAAAAAAAATCAACTTTTAGCTCTTGATTCTTACATATAATAACTAGAGTTCAGTAGTAACTACAATTACAGATGCATTTACTGGAGTAGTTTCTGGAAAAAATTTACTTTTAGGAATATTTTATTTTTTACTTCATTAATTTCCTGGATGGTTATTTTTTACTTGAGTAAAAATGTAGTTGTGTTATTCTTACTGGAGTATATTTTTTACTCTATCCTCTGATATTCACAACAACGATTGTTTTTTTCCTCATCAAACGCCCTGCCAGCAAGAAAGGCGGGAAGCTCAAGACGGCCTACAAGTGCGACCACATCAACCTGGGCTGCGACGTCAACTACGACATCAACGGCACAGCCATTCACGGCACCGCAGTGGTGGGGTTCGAGGGCTGGCTCGCTGGATACCAGACCACCTTCGAGGCCGGCCGGAACAAGGTCACTCAGAGCAACTTTGCTGTGGGATACAAGACCGATGAATTCCAGCTCCATACGAATGTGTAAGAACTGTAAACACTCAGCAGCTTTTATTGCTTCAGTTTGTAAAAACCAAAAAACATTAGTAAAAAATAATTTTTTGCACGTAATACCATAAAACATGCATTGACAGTCCCCATAAACACTGCAGAAAGTCATAGAAATACAACAATGTAAACATGTTGCATCATGACGTTGGATCCACAAGATCTCACCCAAACTGCTAGCTAATGTTGTCAAGTTATCAACATGGCGAGCTACGTCTTCAATGTACTTGTGACATGTAAAATAAAATGGACGCAGTGCTTTGCTACTAATGGTCAACACTATGGTAGATAGATGACAAGATCAGGAAAAAGTTTTATTTAAAAAAACCAGCAAATGAGAAGGAAGTAGCTCAGTTATGCTAGCTTGACTATGACAAACGTAACGTGGATGTGGTGCAGAATTTGGTGTTTCGGTTCAGTTAAAATAAAGAAAGGCAATGTAAACACAAACTGATCATGAGTAGAGCAGAAGTTTAAAGGTTTTCTGTTTAAAGGCCTTCAATCAATCAATCAATCAATTAAAAGGGACTCAATAATCTCCATTTGCTTGATTTAACATTTTTCTCTTTTCTATCCATCCACCAAAAACTGAATGACAAAAGAACGACAATATATAACTTCTGGGACAGTTGTGAGTTTTTTGTTTTTAAACTGTGTATTCTATTAAATAATGCTTCATTTTTCTACCTATTCAGTTTTCTGTAAGTTGAATCTTTTAGTTTTCTATAAGCTGGATTTTTTTATGGCCAGGTAATTTATTATAAAAGTCAGATGAGGTCATGGTGAGGTGAGGGTTCCTGCTGTTTAAATCCTCTCTGAAGTCTTTATGTGAGGTCAGACAAACGTTAGTAGCTTGTAGGATTTAAAGTAACCTGCTGGTTCTTTACAGCAACGATGGCACCGAGTTTGGCGGGTCGATCTACCAGAAGGTTAACGACAAGCTGGAGACGGCCGTCAACTTGGCCTGGACTGCAGGAAACAGCAACACCCGCTTTGGCATCGCCGCCAAGTATCAGATTGATTCTGACGCATCTTTCTCCGTGAGTTTCATGTATTTGTTTATTTCAAAAAGGTTTTTAAAAACAAGAAAACAATCAGTAGCACAAAATAAATAACTAGCTTAGCACTGCTTCTCTGTAGTGGTAAACACTCATTTATTCCTTCCCCTTATCTCAATTATCAGAAATTTGTGGTTAAAACCACGTTCAGGTATTCAAATTCAAAAATATTTTATGAATCCCAAATGAAATATTATTACATAATTGCTATATTTATTATAATAGATAGTAAATTTGTATGCCTGTTAAAAATACTTTGCTGAAGAACCAACAAATAAATTATATAAACAAAATCATTACAAACTGGCTGTCATAACAAGATGAGAGAAAAGTCCATAAAAAAGTCAGAATAATAATAATGACAATTGTTAATAACATCATAATTATTATCTTCCAATGTACAATATTTAAATTCTCCATAAACTGTTATATAAAAACAAAAAATCTAATAATAACCTACTTTCAATTTGCATTTCTAGAAATTATTCTACCGTAAACCAGAGGTGTCGAAATCATTACGTAGAAAATACTTCAGGGTCAGAAAATATTCCGTTTTCCAGCCACTTTGTGTCATTTTATAGGACAATCCAGTAATTATTTGACCTTCAGTTGTTATAGAAATGCTAAACATGACTTAAAGGGTGTCTGTCTCTTTAAGAAGCTCCTACTCTAACACTCCGCCTTCAGGAAGTGGTCACAACAGAAACGCCTTTAAAACAAACATTTTCTCCAGAGGGCCATAAATGGCCCCTGGACCCCACTTTGGACACCCCTTCCTTAAAACCACAGGTCATGCTGTTTTGAGTCATCATGAAAGCGGCCATGTTGTTTAACCTTGGACGTGTTCCTGCCTGGGAAAAGAGCTGCAGGTCGGCACAGACGATCACAAACCCAAACAGGAAGTCCGCGAACCACAGACCAATCTCTGCTAATTCAGTCCCGTCTATCACATTAGTCCTAAGTCCCACTTGCACCAGAGCCAATTAGTGCGGCTGGTTGTTTGTGTTGTTATTTAGGCCCATTTCTATTTGAAGTGACTCACCTTTAGTCGAACATTTTGACTCTCAGCCCAATTCTGCTACACAGATTTGAAACATTCTTGGCACTTTTATTGTTGAATTAAATTATGACTAAAAATTAGTTTCTAAACGTTTACATTTGTTCAATGTGTTTATATTCCTTTAACTCTGGGTCTGTTTTTTAGTGTTTGATTTCTGAACATTTGAACTGTGTTTCTCTGACAGGCAAAGGTGAACAACTCCAGCCTTATTGGACTGGGCTACACTCAGAATATTAAGCCAGGTGAGTTCAGTCTGCAGGTAATTTAAAGGGTTTATTTTATCTTCTTTTCTTACACATTTTCCTAATCGATTCTGTTTATTGGTCAAATTCATTTCTAGGTTCTTAGTCCAGAAACGTGAAAAAGTTAGAGGGAAAGAAACACTGAATTTATCTAATTATTTAGCAGAAACATGCCTGAGAAATGCTCCAATTCTGACCAGCATTATTACGCTGGGTTATCACCTGATTCCTTAATTAGGGAGCTTTATACAGTAAAATGTAGCAAGAGTGAATGGAAGCAGCTGAAAGTCTAACAGTTATTTACTCCTGAGGGTTTAACTTCACTACAGTAATGCAGCTGGGAAAACTTTGATAGTTTTCTCCCAAATTATTTTGTTTTGCCCTGACATGCCACTTAGTGGTAAAGTTATGCATGTAGTGGGCAGAAGGGAAGTCAAAATACTAACTCAGTGTTCCATTTGGCTCAGACACTGGGGAAAAATCTAATTATTTAGCAGACAAATGTGAGAAATACTCCAATTCTGACCAGCATTATTATGCTGCAGCATCACCAGATTCCTTAGAAGTTGGCATTAGCTTGCTATTCTCGTTTCCTCTTTTAAGTAAAGAAGTTGCCAAGTATCGCTGCAGTACGTTGTTTTGTCTCCGTCATAAACGCCGTCCATCTTTTTGGTGTTGGTGAATATTTAGGGAGTCAGAGTGGCTTGCTCCTTTATTTGTTACCAAAACACATCACACATTAGTTTAATGTTTCTGCTACAAAAATCTTCAATTTTTACACAAAAAATTATTTCATCAATTTTCAACACAAAGTTACCACTTTGCCATTTGTCATTATTCCTGATATAAAAGTGTAGATTTTGTTTTCTTGTGGTCAGTCACAGTCTAATATCTTCTAATATACGTTTAAAGTCTCCATATTCTGCACAAATCGTCATCATACAGTCCTGAAATTACAGCAGCAGTAAAAGCCAAACTGCTGCTCTGCACCAGCTGAACTGAAAACTTTTAGATTTAATTTCTGATAGTTTTCTAACTATTAAAGTAATTTATGATCCATAGATCACATTGCATTTTTAGAATTTGCTCTTTTATGTTTATAAACATTAAATCAATAAATGTTTGGAGATTCAGCCATGTGAAACTTAGTTTTTACTTTTATCCAAACGATCCATAATTTCATTATTGTTACATGTTTAAGTATATCAGTCTTATCTAGAAATATTGAGTATTTTAATATTTACTAATGATTTCTGCTTAGTAATAATATTGAAACATGTTCAGATGCCTGAACCTTTTATTTTCTGTTTTTCCATCTGGATATTTGATGTTTCTGGAGGATATTCCTGCGGTGCAGTGAAACTGACGATGAAATGTGTCTGCAGGTGTGAAGCTGACGCTTTCTGCTCTCCTGGATGGTAAAAACATCAACACTGGCGGCCACAAGCTCGGCGTGGGGCTGGAGTTCCAGGCGTAGATGGGAAAGACTTCAGCCTTCCTCTTTTCCTCTCACACTTATTCCTCACTCAAAAATATCTTAAACCCTCTGAGTAGTCCAGCCCCTTTTCTCCCCTTGAAATGTTACAGGTGGAAGTCAGTGAAGGTGAAACAAATCCAGTTTTAAAGGACCATATTTATGTTCAAAAGCCCAGTTTAGAACAAAGCTCTGAGAACCGAATGCTTCATCAAGTCTGTTTCATGCTTTTGTTACTTCTAATCAATTGAAAAAGGGAAAAGCCCCACAACACAATTAGCATGTAATTCTATTGTTACTGCTCCAGGTGGCGCTGTTACCAAGCTGTAGAAAGCACTTCTCACTCAGACGACATGGTGGTCATGAAACGTTTCCTTCAAACATTTCCGCACTGAGAGTTCCTGTCTGTCTTTGGTGAATTAAACGGCGCGAGGGTTTAGCTCTGAGCGACACTACGTCCCGCGCACATTATTCTGTGTTTTTGTCTCACCTGTCTTTTGTGTCTGTGCTTCTGGTGATTTTTTTGGTTACATATAGCAACAGAGAATACTATTTTATTGAGGGTGTTGCCTAGTTTTAGATCCACTCAAAGTCTTAAGAAGGCAAAGACACGTCAGCCCTCGCAGGTAAACTGTCAAGCACATAACTGATGAAGAGTTTGTGCTTCTGGATGGAGGATGAAATGAAAGGATTAGAAATACTCCAACGAATGGTTTGTCTTCCACAACGGATTATTGGATTGATGGTTATTGTACTTGACAGTTTTGTCATTTCCTGGTCTAAATAAAGAACATCTTGAACCAATTTCTTCTGTCTCTTTGTTTTGAATTTGATAATCTTGGCACAAATGAAGAATCTTCAACCTTTTTGTCACAACTCTAAAGCTGAGTAGTTACTAGTTACATTTGCTTGGTTAACTTTTTTTTTTTTCTTTTTACTTTTCAGAGTCTTTTTTACTACGCTGCAATTTTTGAGTAATTTCATAACAAAGTATCTCTTACTGGAGTAAGATTTCTGCATTTTCTACCTGCTGGATAAAAATCAAATATGTTGTATCCAAAAATTCATATAATTCACAATTCTTTCTTCAAAGGTTGGACTGCCTACAAATAATGTAAAACCCTAAAACAATTTTGCACTATTCCACTTTATGTACAACTTTCTACTAATGCATTTCTGAAAGTTTCATACTGTGTCACAGTTAAGTTGAAGAAAAAATTGTCTCCATATGAGATGAAATGTAAACAGTTTGTGCAAACAAAACCCAGAACAATCCATGTTAATATGACAAAGCATTCCTGTTGCTGAATCGGCTTTAACCTGTTGGAGGGAGCAAAGGTCACCTTGGAGTGTCTGCAAACAGGAATTTCTTTAAGTTCCTGCAGGGCTGAGTTGACTGCCAGGTTCTTTCAGAGATTCTGCAGGATTTTATGGATTAACTTCCTGCCTTAATGTAGCAGGGGGTTTGATGAGGAGCCCTCTGTGTTTAGATGGAGGGAAAATGTCTAACTTCTAAGTTAGATCCATTATAAGACTCATATTGCATCCCCACTGCTCTGACTGGAGATGCAGTTACTCATAGCTTCCCCTATTTGGGATAAATGGCTCCTCTTTGGGTGAAATTAGCCTTTCTGATCTTCGGCGACAATGAAACTAATTGAAGAAATGTCAGATTAAGGTAGAACAAAGAATTCAAACAAAAAGAGGGTGAGCCTCATAACCGTCAGTCGGCAAGTAGCCTGGATAGGACTAATGGGGGAGGAACTATCCTCTTGAATGGGAGGTAAATGTAGCGTTTCTTGGTCGCTGGGAATTATGTTACACTTTAACTAAACTCCATTTGTAATATGGGAAGCAAGCAGTGAATCTTGCATGTGTTCCTGTTGATTTTCCCACAAACTCCACCCACCGCGGCGCAGCTCTGTTCCCCGGCTAAAGAATGATGCGGAGCCATGCGCAGAGAAACGCCGCCCCTCCCACCGGGTATATCAGGCCACCGTGAAGCCCGCCCTCCTTCAGTCACTCATCAACATGGCGGCGCACAGCAACTCGGCGCAAAGCTGGAGAAATATTTACGTCTTTTGTTTGTTTTTTTTCCTCCAGCTGTGGTGTAACATCTGCCTTTCAGCTCCGGCGAACATCACGCAAGGTACGGTCCGGCCGGGTTTCCTGTGCGGGGGAACCCAGGAGGCTAGCCGCTGTGGCTAATTAGCATGTGACGTTAGCAACCACTGGCTAGTTTGGACCGACAGTCCGGCTTTGAAAAAGCAAAACTCATGATTTTATTGTTGTTTTTCAGTGACTAATATGCCATGTAATGATAGCTCGGTTAGCTAAATACCTTCGCTAACCGGAAATATCCTGCGAGATGTTCCGCTTGACCCAAAGGTACCACAAAATGTAACTTTCCTCCTGTGAAAGCAGAACCATCTGATCAAAACATCTGATTTAATACTTTACAATTAACTAACTACTAATTAACTAAAACGGATATTTAGTACAAATGTACTTATTTTAAGAACTAAATGACATAATGTTCACAAATAATTAGAAAAACAAATTTAAAGCGGAACAAATCAGTCTTCATCATCATCATCATCAGGTTAATGTGTATATACTGCATGTTTGAATGGAGTAAACTGCTTGCTGAGTGTTTATTGTATCTGGAGCTACAAACATGATCAAAACATAGAAAATAACATTAGAACAACAAAGCTTGTGTAAAAACAGGAAGTGTCACTTTAACAAACTGTTAAAAGGACAAAATGAACAAAAAAGTTATTCAAGTAAACAAAAGCAGTTAAAACTTTGTTTTAAATTTAATATTCCACACAAGATTAAATGAAGAAAACATCCTTACTGCTCGTAATAAAAGTAAATATTGTTGAAAGATGTTTGATGATTCAGTTACAGCTCCTTCTATTTGTTCTAGTCAGTCATCCCTTTACTTCCTGGTTTTCATGCATATGTGGGTTTCTAAAGCCACAAGAGCCTTATTATTATTAAAGCATTATAATTTTGTCTTCCTCTGAAAAGTTATTTCAGATATTTAAAGAGCCAGTTTCCTGTAAGGTCAACATAGCTTTACTTCATGTTCCAATGTTATTCCCTCATGAAGACATACATGGAGCGTTGTCTTCATTATTTTTGTTTGACAAATCCTTTAATCTCCATGGCAACCATTCAGCTGAGCAAAACGCCTGGGTGGACGTAGCCCCGCCTTCGAGGCGCAGCTCCTCCCTCACGCAGTGGAGTAGCAGCGTCAAAGTTTTCTGTTTAAGGGCCTGCAGAAATAAATTGATCACATGATCAATTGCATGATTTATTGTTTTTCTCTTTTCACCAAAAACTGGATGAAAAGTCTTCAGTCTGGTGTTTTGGTCTCTGCTATCAGTCTTTTGAAGAATAATTTTGTTTATAATTCATTTTATTTGTTGTTTTATTTATTTATTTTGGATATTTGAAATGTCTTCCAGTTACAGAGCTAAATGTTTAAGTTAAAAGTTTATTGGTCCATGAGAATGAGTTCTTGGCTAATTATGCTGTTCTATTATTATCACTATTATTGAAAAATGATCTTAAAACAATATTATTGTTTATCTCTGTAACTTTTAGGATGATTTGTGTCCAGCAACATTTGTTTTTGTGACTGATGGAGTTTTGGCTTTTATTTCAGTTTTATATTTGATAAAATGAAAAGGTTTGATTTATTAACATTGGAACTGTAAGCGTAGCGCCGTCATGTGAGCAATTTACAATATTTTAAGTTCAGATTTTTGCTTTGCAGCATTTTCAGATTCTACTTTCATTTAACCTTTTTTACATTAATAATGTAAAAAAGGTTTAACTTTCTATTAGTATTTAAGGAATCCTCTCTCTATCCTGAATGTCATGTTTTACTCAGAGAAACTAAACAAGCGGCTCCTGTTTAGGAATGATTTATGCTGGCGAAGGCCCCTGACTTTGAATAGGCCCTTTCTTCTCTCGGGGGCGTCTTACTGCACGCTTAAAGTCGTCAGTGTTCGCCTCCTGAGCAGGAAATAATGGCAACATTTGTTTGGTTCATGTTGTCACTGAGATGAATTTAAAGACGCCTTCAAATTTGGTTTATAGTTGCAGGCTGCAGTTTGCTGGAAATTTAAGCTTTTGCAAAAACAAAAAGAATAAAACCTAATTAAATAAATAAATTTTAAGTGTGAACAATTTGTTTGAACAGGAGGCAAGATGAGATTAATAACTACAGACATTGATGTTCAAATTCTTTGGGACAAATACTCTTTGGCCAAAAAATAGGATTTAAAATGAATTAAAAAAAAAGAAATGGTCTTGTTGGAATGAAATGTCTGTTTAATATTAGATACAAAATATTAAAAACATGTTCTTCAAATTATTTTGGGCTTAATTGAAGGAATCAAAGATGTAAAAATCAGGCTTGGTTCAGTGATGTCTGAACGTTCAGGTGGGCTGAAGTTGTAGAAAAAATGTCAGTATAAATATTTCTGCAGCGGTGGATAGATTTATTTATATAAATAACAACGCGTCTGTTTTACCTGTCTGACTTGATTTCTGTAGAAAAATGCAGTCAGTTCACTTTCAGACGTGATGAATTTGGGACAGAATGTCATGTTTTCACTGTCACAATAATCAATTAATCACATTATAAATTAAAATGATTCTGATATTTGTTGAAGGGAAGTTTTATTTAGAGACTTTATCGGTTTGGTTGTGTGTTTTTATTTCTGCTTTGTTTTGGGTGTCATGTTTCATTTTGGGTATTAATATATTCAGATACTTGTGTATCGACGTACATAGATATTATATTTCTTATTTCTCTCCATCAGAGTTCCAGACTGCTGCTTCTGTGGCAGCAGCTCAGACAAACGCGGCTACAGAACAGAGTACACCAAGTCCAAAGCTCACGCCGACAACTGCTGCCACCCCCAAACCGATATCTGCAAAGGCCAAAGATGCCAACAAGTCGACCAGTCAAGTAGAGCCCATCATGCATCTTTCAGTACAGAGCAAGAAAAACGCTAACAGCACGCTCCCTCCACCTGCAGATGAAACTACTACGAAAGAAGCTACTACGAAAGAAGCTACTACGAAAGAAGCTACTACGAAAGAAGCTACTACGAAAGAAGCTACTACGAAAGAAACTATGGAAGAGAACGCAGTCAAGATGATCTCTCCTGCTCCCACGGCCAACATCAAGGTGACCCAGACAACAGGTGAGCCCGACGTCCAGGGCACCTCCCCAGCAGAAAGCGTCGATCCACAGCTGGATACAGAGAAGCAAACAGAAACTTCCCCCTCCAAACCTGTTGAAGAATACGACGATTATGACGAAGACTTCATAGTTTCTTCCTACGAAGGGGGAAAGAAAAATAAGGGGCAAATCGACACCAAGCAGCCGGTTAATGTGCTGGAGGAAGTCGACAGCTTCAGCTCAGAGGAACAGGATTCCCACTTCTTCTTCCACCTGGTCATCCTGGCCTTCCTGGTGGCCGTCGTCTACATCACCTATCACAACAAGAGGAAGGTGAGGCTTGGACATTTGGTGGTAATCGGTCCAGTTTGGATGGACAGTAACTGCCGTTTCCCTGGTGTGTTTGGAGAATCGATGTTTTCGTTCGTCTCTCAAACTTGGCTGTTTTCTCAGCCTGGCAGCCATCAGGCTTTCCTTTCCCCCACCAGGCTGAGCGTTGTTTGTTTTAAAAATGGTTTTCTATGCAGATTTTTTATTTTTCAATAGTTGAAGCACTGAACTGTTTTCACATCCTGTGTATAAATTATGATGCTTGTGCACCTCTGGATTTTTGAAACTTTTAGCGTCTATTAGCATAAAACGGGTGGGATGGTAGCAGACTGCGCTAGCGCCGCTACCACTTGGCTTAGCAGCTTTTCTGGGGGAAACTGTCCATGACATGTTGAGAAAATATGAACCGCTTCCTGCTGGAGGGCAAAAGCTGCTCGCTAACGGTAGCTAGCTTTGGTTTTAGCTGCCATCTTCTCAACATAAAGCATCAACTTTTGACTTTTCTCTTTCCTACATTTTTTTCTGCCTGTTTTGTTTTTGTTTTTTCTTTGACCCTAATCCTTTTCCGTTCTGGGTTTTTAGCCTTGGTTTAAAGGAAATTAGTGTTTCATCAGTTTTGCAGTTTGGAGCATAGAAGCTGAAGGTTGATGCAACTTGTTGCTCACCCCGAATTTAAAGTAAAAATCAGGGTTGATTCATCTATTCCTGTCAACCAGACAATAGTTCAGGTGACCAAACAAATCGATGTTCTGATCTCTGTCATTTCTGTAATTTCTCTCCATCTGGTCCCGTTGTTCAGATCTTCCTGCTGGTTCAGAGCCGCCGTTGGAAGGAGGGTTTATGTTCCCGTAACAACGGAGAATATCGGCGCCTGGACCAGAACGTCAACGAAGCCATGCCGTCCCTCAAGATGACCAAAGATTATATATTTTGATTGACGCTCCTATAAACAGAAATCCAGCTGCTTATCTGATCACTAGCATAAAGTAAAGAGGCTTTGCTTTTTTTCAGAAATTATGTTTTACTTTGCAACAGTGGAAATAATTTACTATTTGTTGGAGTAGAATTGGACAGGTTGTTCAGGTTTTTACCTTTTATGTTTCTTCATTTTTGAAAAACTTTTTTTTTTTTTTTTTTACATCTTTGCATCTTTGTGTAATTTTTTAAAATTAAAGCTCTAAGATAGTTGAACGAATAAGGTGATGTAACATTTACTGTTCCTCATTTCTCCATTTCCACCTATAAATGTCGATTTCTCTCAGCATTCAAACCAAGCGATACACTGGCACGTAAAGCACTTTGTGTCATGCATACGTTTATATAAAAAGCATTAACTAAGCAGAGCAGCCATGTGAAATAAAGAACTAAAATAAATTAACACCTGTGTGAAGTGATCCACCTTAACCGCACCTTGTAGGTAAAATGAAAGAAATATTATCCACCAGACTCTTCCTGTTGTTACTGTTATTCTGTACAGATCATTTTAAAACATCCAGGAACAGTCATGGGGTTTTTTAGTTTTTATTGGATCTAATAAATATGATTTGCACTTTTAAGTAGTTTCAGAAAACGCACAGTGCCCTCCTGTATTACACAACGTTGGCTTATGGCTGTGAATAAAACGATAGTGTGTTTCTAAGGATAAGCATTTGATCAGGGAGGAATAATCTTCAGGTGACGGATAATCTCGTGTGTTTAAGCCATTTAAGAGCAGGTTGATGCTGTGTACACAGTGGAATGTACTAATTTATAGGAATCTCTTATTGCCAGGCTTCTGTTTTTGTCTCGATTGCTTTATGTTTTAAATTCCGGGTTCCTCCAGATTTTGCTGTGCAGATGTTCTGTGGCCTCCTGCTTTACGGCTTCAGTGAAGTCTCTGTCAAACCGTCACCAAATGACGCAAAGGCGACTGCAGTGTCCCATTTTACTCCCGTTTACCAGGAAAATGTGCAGCAAGTAAAGGATTTAGTTATTTCAGGGTGTTTCTCTCTATCTGTTGCCATTTCATGCCTCTTTGTTGAAATGCCATGAAACACCATGTCCAGGTGTTTTCTGTGTAATACATGGTAGTTAGAATATGGGCTGTGCTCTTATGATCTACTGCTACTGCAATCAACACTACGTTGTACAATCGTTTTCTCAATAAAGCACAAATTATATAAATGTTCCGGCTTTGTGTTTTTCTTGTGGTGCAGGGTTAGTGTCTTCAGTAAGAGGGCTGCTGAGTTTCCATTATAAACGTCTGAAAATATTTGTCTATTTTCTGCTGCAGCTCAGGTTCACCAGGCTGCAGCAACAGGAAGGGGACGGGCCGCTGTCAGCCTCAGACCTTATATGGAAATGGGACCATTGCACTCCGGAAGTGAAGGGGGCGCTGTTTCCTATATTATCCGTGGTCTCCCGTTTTTATTTTCTTTTGAAATCTGTGATATATTTTCACCTTTAGGAAGGATTTTCACTCTCAGACTGTATTTGAACTTTTATCTTTTATTCACTTCAGTGCAGCTCAGTTTTCAACAGATTCTGTAGCTTTCTGTGTATTTCTAAATCTGCTCCTTAGTCGCATCTTTTCGGGCCTGATACTGCCTCTAGTGGCGTGGGGAGGTAACACAACTAATATAACTACATGACCAAATCAGAATACCACAAAGTCTTTATTGCTTATTATTAATTCTGGCATTACTGGAACCGTAAAATACAAATTCCCTCACAAAAGAACATACCGTTTCGTTTTCTTTAGGATGTACAGCCAATGAAATGACAGCCAGGTCCTTCTCACTCTTTCTGCAGTCAGGTTGCGCGCGCATCCGTCGCGTTAATAAGAAATCCGTAAGACAAGCCCGCTCTGAATATCAAATGAAACTGTGACATCACAATGTGACATCACAACATGACTGCAAAGGCAGAATTCTGACATCACCAGCGGTTATATAAGCTGGTCACGTCGATCTACGTTTGCAGCCGTTGTTGATACGTTTCTCTTGAGAATTTGTTTAGCAGTTCACAGGAAGATTTTCAACTTTGTTTGGTGGATATTTCATTTGGAGATTGACATCAAACTTAACGTGAAATCTTTACCGAGCTTTTAGAGAAGTGATTTTAGCTTAAAACCTGAAGCAAGCAAAAGTTACAATGCAGTCCAACCAGCCGAGAGTCGAAGAGGTTACATCCGACAACAGTGTCGAATGGGAATTACAGCCACCCAACCCACCCAAGCGCAAGAAGAAAAAGAAGCTGCCATTTGCAGTCTGGTGGGAGCTGCACGCACCTGAGCAGCTCAAGATTCCTGCTGAAAACATGGAACAGCAGGTTGAAAGTGAATCTATGGCCGAAGCACAGGAGACCATGGATCAAAAGGGGGTCAGACTGACGCCTCAGAGTGAGAAGAACCAGGTACCACTGAAAACCTGGTCGGAGGAACAAATCCCCGCTGACCAAGAGATCTCTGCAGGAAATATTGAAAAGCGGAACGATCCACTGGTCAGTGACGAAGAGTGCATCGCTGGAGTGCAGGAGACAAGAGATGTTGCAGAGAAGGAACAGCCCATTAAGTCTGGAGCTGAAAATGTTAATAAGCAGGACACTTCTCTGCCTGAAGACCAAGGTGACCAGCAAGAGTCCCTGAAGAAGGAGATTTGCCAAGAGGAACCTGTGATATCGACCACAGAACTGGTCACGAAAAAGAAAGTGGATCAAAAAGTGGAGAAACAAACATCAAAGAGTAAGCGCACCAAGAAGACGCCGCTGTTATGGAAATCTTTCCCTGAGCCAGGCGCTTACATAGATCTGGAGTTTTTTATTGAAAACAGCGACAACAATAATGGAAAGAAGACATTTTGGAAAACGCTCCCCAACTCAGAACCTCGCACGGATCTAAGTTTTTTGGCTGAGAATATTAAAATGCAAACTGTTTCCATGCCGGCACCAGAACTTGATGAGGCAGCTTCCTTGAACAAGGAAAGTTATTCCAACAACACTGTGATTTCTGCAGCACAGCGAGTCGCCAACAAGGATTCACCCCAGGAGACACTGGATGAAAACGGGGAGAAATGTCCCCACTCTTCTGAGCAGACATATCAACCACAGTGTGAATGTGTAGCCAAATTTAAGGAGACAGAATTAGAATACATCAGAGTACAGAAATATTTGATGAAGCAATTGGATGAAATGTTCTACATAAATCAGAAACTAAGTGCTAGTCTTAAACAACAAAAAGATCTGATGAGGAAAATCCTCTCAGAGAGAAAACCAAGCAAGGATTCAACGGTTTCTGGTCAAATTGAGGAAGAGTCACAGGAATGCTCAAAGCAGAGAACGCTCCATTGTCAATCAGCTTCAGCCCAAAAAGAGATGAATTTACAGGAAAGGAGAAATCAAATAACACCATCCTGTCAAACAACTTCCACACAAACTGAATTCTTTTCATTGCCAAGAAAACAGCCCTTTGAAACCCAGCTGAATGAGAACCAGGATCATCAGACCAAGCAATTGCAGAGATCTGCAGGTGAGGACAGGAGAGAGTCGGCAACGAGAGCTGCTGGTGAAATGAAAACCCTCAACGATGAAGAGGCTTCTGGACCAGAAACGGTTCGGGATCAGTTAGCTTCCATCAGCGATTACATTCACGTGATTGAAACAAAGATCACTAAAGTGCAGCACATCACCAAAGAAACGCTCTCCACAACACAAGAAAATGGGAACCAGCAACTGGAGAAAAAACCATCGAAAAACTGTCAGCGTAAAATCAGGAGAAAGGCAGCTATCAGAGCTGCCTGTGAACTGAAAGCTGCCAGTAATGAAAACATTTCTAGACAAAACAGCGAACACAAAAAAGTTTCAGTTCCGGAAATAGTGAAGGATCAGTCGGCCACCATGATAGTTGAGATTTACAGAAATGAATCAGTGATCAATGAACCACAACAGGTGACTGAAAACACAACACTCCCTAAAATAGAACAACATGAGGACCAGAGAGACAAGAAAAAGCCAACAAAGACATCAAAACGTAAAATCAGAAAGAAGGCAGCTAAGAGAGCTGCCTGTGAATTGGAAACCCCCAACATTGATCAACTTTCTGGAGAAAACAGTCAACAAGACGAGGTCTCAGGAACAGCTGGGGATCAGTCGGCCATCCTTATAGTTGAGATTCATAGAAACGAATCAGTGATTGAAGACGACATGGTCCCTAAAATACAACAAAATGGGGACCAGCGAGACGAAAGAAGGCCACTGACGAAATCTAAATGGGAGAAAAAGACAAACATGGCAATGAAAGCTGATCTGGAAATCATTGCAAACACAGGAGAGAGTGATCAAAATTTGATCCAAAACACAGAGGGATCAAAAAGTGATTTAGAAATAAACCGTTGCACAGTTGCAGAAGACGTTACAGGAGACACAGACGGTGAGCGTGGCCTAACGGAAGAACAGCAATCATGGCCTCCACAGATGAAGATTACTTCAAACACAGACATAATCCAAACAGCTCAGGAATCAACAACTGAACCAGCAGAGAGTCCCAAGAAACACATTTCATTATGGAGGCGTTTAAAAAAGGCGTTGACTCCTTCCTGTCTGCGCCAATTTAAAGACCGAGGTAAACTCCGTCCAGCGTAGACATCGATTTTTGTCTCTGGTATTTTAAAAGGGGGTGGGGCAACGTGTGGGTTGGGTGATTGGCGGTAATGGTGATTGGAAAAAGACCTAGTATTATTGTTAATTGGACATTTGAATATTAAAAAGCCAGGACTGCACAGTGGGAAATGTCTCCGCGTGCAGGTGTGGGTTCACTCCGGGTGCTCCGGTTTCCCCCACGTTCAACATCAATATTCATGTTCATCCACTGCAAGATTTTTATTTCTAATTCAAACAGAAAATAAGACAACCACATTTATTAATTAAAGGGAGATTTGGAAAAAGAAAATGTAAACAACGTGGAACAAAAACAGCCTTTTAGAACTCTAAACCGATACAAACTGGGAAAAATTTGGAAAACTATCTTTCTGGCCAAGATATAAATACCTAAATTTATCTTTTTATACAGATATAGATATTGATCTATATCTAAATCTATCTCTCTATATATCTGCCTGTCTCTATATAAAGATATATAAATCTATATATAGATATCTAAATATATCTACATGTCAATATCTATCTATACAACTACCTAGAGGCTGCACAGTGGCGCAGTGGGTAGCGCTGTTGCCTTGCAGCAAGAAGGTCCTGGGTTCGATTCCCGGCCCGGGGTCTTTCTGCACGGAGTTTGCATGTTCTCCCTGTGCATGCTGGGTTCTCTCCGGGTTCTCCGGCTTCCTCCCACAGTCCAAAAACATGACTGTCAGGTTAATTGGCCTTCCCAAATTCTCCCTAGGTGTGAGTGTGTGTGTGCATGGTTGTTTGTCTCTGTGTTGCCCTGCGACAGACTGGCGACCTGTCCAGGTGACCCCGCCTCTCGCCCAGAACGCAGCTGGAGAGGAACCAGCAACTCCCGACCCCGTTAGGGAGAAGGGTGACGGAAAATGGATGGATGGACAACTACCTAAATGTATAGATGTAGATATGTAAACATGAATAAAGATATCTATAGATATCTATCTATCTATCTATCTATCTATCTATATATATATATATATATATATATATATATATATATATATATATACAAAGAGGGGGAAGGTGATCCGCACAGAAGGGGTCTCACTCCCAGAAGGAACAATAGCAGACATAGAGGACAGTTACAAGTACCTAGGTATACCACAAGCAAATGGCAACCTCGATGAGGCCACAAGGAAAGGAGCCACAGCTAAATACCTCCAACGAATAAGGCAAGTCCTGAAAAGCCAGCTCAATGGCAAGAACAAAATCCGTGCGATAAACAGCTATGCCCTGCCAGTAATCAGATACCCTGCTGGAATAATTAGCTGGCCAAAGGAGGAGATAAAAGCCACAGATATTAAGACTAGAAAGCTACTAACAATGCATGGAGGGTTCCATCCCAAATCCAGCACCCTGAGACTGTACACGAGCCGCAAAGGAAGGAGGCAGAGGACTAGTGAGTGTGAGAACCACTGTCCAGGACGAAACAACTAAGATCCATAAATACATCAGGGACAAAGCCTCAACAGACAATGTGCTCAGTGAATGTCTCAGACAACAGGGAACGGAGGTTGTAGTGCCAGAGATACCATCATGGGAGGACAAGCCCCTACATGGGATGTACCACCAGCAAATAACCCGAAGTGGCTGATATCAGTAAATCCTACCAATGGCTGGAAAAAGCTGGGCTCAAGGGACAGCACAGAGGCCCTCATCATGGCCGCGCCCAGGAACAGGCCCTAAACACCAGAGCAATAGAGGCCCAGATCTACCACACCAGACAAGACCCAAGGTGTAGGTTGTGTAAGGAGGCCCCTGAGACAGTCCAGCACATAACAGCAGGGTGCAAGATACTGGCAGGGAAAGCGTACATGGAACGACATAACCAAGTGGCAGGCATAGTGTACAGAAACATCTGTGCAGAATATGGACTGGAAACCCCTGAGATCAAAGTGGGAAACACCCCCAAAGGTGGTGGAGAATGCCAGAGCTAAGATCCTGTGGGACTTCCAGATCCAGACAGACAGAATGGTAATGGCGAACCAACCAGACATTGTCATAGTGGATAAACAACAGAGGAAAGCCGTTGTGGTAGATGTAGCAATACCAAGCGATTGCAACATCAGGAAAAAAAGGAGCACGAGAAACTGGAGAAATACCAGGGCCTCAGGGAGGAACTGAGAGGGCCTGGAAGGTGAAAGACCACAGTGGTGCCTGTGGTCATCGGGCCCTCGGGGCAGTCACCCCCAAACTGGAGCAGTGGCTACAACAGATCCCAGGAACAACATCAGACATCTCAGTCCAGAAATGTGCAGTCCTTGGCACAGCCAAGATACTGCGCAGGACCCTCAAGCTCCCAGGCCTCTGGTAGAGGACCCGAGCTCAGAGGATAAGAACCACCCGCGGTGGGTGAGAAGGGAATTTTTTTTTTTTATATATATATATATATATATATTTATATATATATATATATATATATATATATATACACACAGATCCCAGGAACAACATCAGACATCTCAGTCCAGAAATGTGCAGGACCCTCAAGCTCCCAGGCCTCTGGTAGAGGATATATAGATCTATATCTGTAGATATAGATCTATATATCCTCTGGTAGAGGACCCGAGCTCAGAGGATAAGAACCACCGCGGTGGATGAGAAGGGAATTTTATATATATATATATATATATATATATATATATGATATGGAGTATATATATATTTATATATTCGTCCCCTTCCTGTTGCTGCAGCCTGGTGAACCTGAGCTGCAGCAGAAAATAGACAAATATTTTCAGACGTTTGTAATGGAAACTCAGCAGCCCTCTTACTGAAGACACTAACCCTGCACCACAAGAAAAAACACAAAGCCGGAACATTTATATAATTTGTGCTTTATTGAGAAAACGATTGTACAACGTAGTGTTGATTGCAGTAGCAGTAGATCATAAGAGCACAGCCCATATTCTAACTACCATGTATTACACAGAAAACACCTGGACATGGTGTTTCATGGCATTTCAACAAAGAGGCATGAAATGGCAACAGATAGAGAGAAACACCCTGAAATAACTAAATCCTTTACTTGCTGCACATTTTCCTGGTAAACGGGAGTAAAATGGGACACTGCAGTCGCCTTTGCGTCATTTGGTGACGGTTTGACAGAGACTTCACTGAAGATCTGCACAGCAAAATCTGGAGGAATATATTTTTATGTATATTCATATATAAAATCACATTATATCATTCTTTATCATTTTATCATTATGCTGCAGTTTCTTCTAATTAACACAAGATGGCGCCAGATACCAGTTTTGTCTGCTGCTTCCTCAGCTGACTTCTGTTTATCTGCTGTCATATTTTTGAGATTTCATTGCATCAGTTGCTACCATTAAATGGAGAGTTCAAGGGCAAATAATACGTTTTTAAGTATAAAACATATTATGGATAAACAACCTTTGATTATCAAGACAATTAAAAATATCATTGCTGCGGACAAAGATGATTTGAGAAGAACCATAAAAAAAAATTTCAGAATAAATTAACTTTTTATTTCCATTTTAGTTTTTATAAGTGGGTATAAACTATAGATCAGTGTATATGTAGTGACAGTCAGACGTTTACATGTAGAAATCATAGGCCTCATTATTATTTTGTGCTTCAACTTAATGGGCCACCATCTATTTTACAATTCTTATTCCCTGAAATGGTCGAATTCATTTACATGTATTGGATTTTCTTGGTTTCATCAGCTTTTGAAACTTTTTTTCTTATATGAGTGAAGGGCCGGTCAAATTGTTAGTGTCAGATGAAGGAAATAATTCAGGAATTATAGGACACCAAGACTGCCTCTGCATCACTAAATCAGAGCAGCACAAAGTCTTTATTATTTAATATTAATTCCGGAGCCAGAACATTTCTTACTGGCACCATAAAAGATAAATTATGTTGTAAAACACCATACTTTTTCAATTTCCAAGGATGTAGAACTAATTAAATTACCTAAACAAGACCTTTACATGCTATAAATAATATCTATAAATCTCCATCAGTTGTAGGAGGAATTACCCAAAGACATAAAAAAACAACATGATCAACTATAATAAAAATACCATTTACAATGTATACATAAGAAACTTAATTGAGCAAAAGTCAATGACGAACAAATGAATTCGGTACAGAAGAATAATAAATCTGGTTGTTACAACCAGGGTTGTTTAACAGATACAAGCAAAAATTCACACTTCTGTTTTTACAGAGCCATATTTGTTATTCTGAGACGTTTTGTTGGTAGAATCTTATATATAGAAAAAAATAAGATGAAACTATTTAGTCTATCAAGGTGGAAATTTTCTTTCGACTCTAAAATGATAAAAGAAAACATTCAGAGAATCACAATATCAACAGTTTGTGCATAGAGTGAAACAATTAGCACGCTATAAGTAAATGTTATCTTTTAATTTGGTTTAGAGTAATCATTGCACTGTCAATAAATGACTTTTACTCGATTTTGTTAGTTTCTATAGGAACACGATAATGAGCTCAGACGGTCAACTGATGAAGAAAGAGGATGGATGCTCTCTGACAAGATATTCCTGCTAAGATATTTCAGCAAACAGTTGAGACAGAGATGTTTTTGGTTTCACCACTTTACCTGCTGTTATACCTGCCATTGAAAGTTTTATTAAAAGTTTGTCTGCAGCTCAGGTGACCAAACCAGCCGAGGAGATGAAAAGTTAAAAACTCAACATTGTCTTGCACACAACCAGAAGGTCATCAGATCTTCCTAAAGATAGAATTTAACAGTTCTTAATGATACAGTGTTTTCATTAAAGTTGAGTCAACAGTCCGGAACAACCAAAAGTATTTTAAATTTGCCACAGTTTGAGCTCATTGACCGTCGAGAGAAACTGGAATCACTTTGAGGTTTTGTTTGTGTCATTTAATTATTTCCACCTCCTTAAGAAAATGAAAAATGAGTAATCAACAATAAAGACTTTCTCCTATTTTCATTTAGTGACGTTGTTATGTTAGTTGTGTTACCTCCCCACGCCACTAGAGGCAGTATCAGCACCGAAAAGATGCGACTGAGGAGCAGATTTAGAAATACACAGAAAGCTACAGAATTTGTTAAAACTGTGAGCTGCACTGAAGTGAATAAAAGAGAGAAATTAAAATGCAGTCTGAGAGTGAAAATCTTTCCCAAAGATGAAGATTTATTATGGATTAAAAAAAAAAATAAAAAGGGGAGGCCGCAGATAATATGGGAAGTAGCGCCCCCTTCACTTCCGGAGTGCAACTGTCCATTTCCAAATAAGGTCTAAGGCTGACGGCGGTTCGTCCCGCCCCTTCCGGTTTGCTGCAGCCTGGTCCTTCTCCTGATGTTGGAAAAACTATTTCACAAAATGTGGTTCCCACAAATCTGAACCGGAAGTGATCCGCACCATGTTAGCTCAGCTAAAACAGACATAAACCAACAAAGAAAATATGTGCAAGACAAAAATGGAAGAACAAAATGGCTGCTGTCAGGATGGAAACATGTCGGATGGCGTCTCCTGCTGTGACGCAGTTCACTAATTAATGAACATGCAGAGAGTACAACATGGAGGAGCTACGTAGGCTAAACAAGCAAACAATCAATGTTTAAATGGATTTGAAAAGAAGTAAAAACTCTTCATGTGAACAACAAGGTTCTGGTGGCTGGCAGGAACAAACAGGTAGGCTACATGTCCGTCTTAGCTAGCAGACAGAAGCTACATTAGCCAAGCTAATTTAGCTAAGTTCAGCTTCTGCAGCAACTATCACTGATATTTATCTTGGTGGGTAGAAGACTCAAACATTGTGATCGAGTAACACTTGTAATGTACTAATATGGATTATAAGTTAGAAATGAAGGGAATGCTAATTCTGACCTTGTTGTCATAGTAACTCTGTAACAACTCCCTACTAAGATGGCTGCCAGTTACAAAGATCCCAATTAAAAGTTGAGTGGAAGGTAAAATTGAGGTAAAAAAGCTGCACAAGCCTTTGGATTGTAATCCCATCTGGAGTGAATCAGGAACCTGGATCAAGAGCCACCAGGCACTGTCGTTTCCATGACAACTACATCCCTTGCGTTTTTACACAAGACATTAAGTGTTTTACCTGAACAAACGAGAAAAAGGACTTTAACGATTGAACATTCATGCTTCACAGTCTTCTCAATCTTGTTTGCCTTTTTCTACCAAATGTTTTTCTTCCACTAAACTTTTCTGTAAAAATTAGTGTGGTGCTTTGTATTTGTCATGATGTTTGTTAAAAAAGCAGCAGTTTTTCTTGTGATTTTGTACAAAATACAACATTTCTGTTTCTGATGTAACATTCAAATTTATTTTGATAAACTGAATATTTTACTATAATCTTGAATCTGTGTAAATAATAAACTTAAATAGTTACTTAACTGAATTTCTAAATTATTGCACCAGCATTTTGTCATTCTAAAAGGAACATTAATGCTTGTTGTCAGCAAGCATTTAGAGTAAAACTCTAATTATTTGTGTTAAATATGAGAAAAATAAAGTTTATTTATAATAAAATAAGTTGGTTAAAACCATGAAAACTGGAAACAATTGCTGCAACATTTCCTGCATCAGCTGCAACCTGAAACTCCACCACCAGGAGGCAGTATGCTCACACGTCCAGATGGTTCACAAGCAACGAGTATTTTCAGTTATCTGGTTTTTGATTTTTTTTGCAACGTCCTTTATGAATTGAGGGAAGAAGAGGAATGTCAGCGTTTATATTTCTGATTTTACTGAAGGCAAGAAACCTCATTTAATTGTTTTGTGTTTCTTTTTCAATTTTACTAACAGAAGCTTAGAAATGGTTTAATTGGCTATTTAGGTTTGCCACAGAGGAATAAACTAAACTAAAATTGACTTTCTGGATTGAGAGGAAAGGGGTAGAATTTTGCTAACAGCAGACAAAAAGCCCAAAATGTGATGTATTGTTCCTTTTCCCCCCAAACGTGTCGCTGTGATGAATGGCTGCCACAGTCTGTTCCTGGAGCTGAATTAGTTTTAATGTACCACAGGCCTGCACCCAAACATATTGCCTGGCCACAGTCTGACAAAGCCCTCCTAAATCATCCAACTTTGATGTGAATTGTTGCACCAAACAATCGAGCATATTATGCACCAGACCTCACTGCTTTGTGCATTGTTAAATTACACCCAGCACTTAGTGCGCAATTTTTCAGAGGTGCAATCTCACTTAAAGTGCTTAAAGTGTCGCAGTTCAATTCAGAAACAAGACTGAATATTTACATTCCAGTGCAATCGGTGAAAACCAAACAGGCACAGGAAGACGTTTGTACATCTTGTCTGTTTGTCTGCAGACTTTAAAAGTTCTGCAGACAAACAGAGGATGCAAAACAACGGGGAGGAAATGACTGCAGAGCCACAAAGTGCAGACAAAATGGTTTTGTTTTTGACTGAAGAACACAGAGCTTTGCTGAAATATTCATGTTTCTGCTTCATTTTATGTGACGGACCAGCAGAAAATACAAAATGTCTTTCAAGCAATCTGAAAAGTGCGGCGTGTATTAATATTTAGCCGGTTATGGGGTTAATATTTAGTGCAGTTGGACATTGTTTGGGAGTTTGCGCTGAGAGTCATTCAGTTCTTTCCTCAGATTCTCAGTTGGATTTATGTCTGAACTTTAACTGGGCCATTTTAACTCATAAACATTGTCATCTTCTTGTTTAATTCAGTTATCCATCCATAACTGAATTAAACTATCCATAAACTCCTGATTAAAAAATGTCAGCTGGGAGAGACTAATTATTTGTTATCGGCTTGTTTTTGTCTCATTTCAAGGGATTAATTAAATATCTAAACTCCCATGTTGCAGATTATCCTCCACTAACAGACGTGTCAAAACCTCCTAAACTATTTTAATTAATTACATTAAACTATCGTGAGAGTTTGCTTGTTATTCCAGGGAGCATGTGGGTGGAAATCCTGCTAATCTTAATCTGACTCAGAAAGTTAGGATTAAACTGGCAGATTTTACATCTGGAAAACATTCATCTCCTTTTATCTCACATCTTTAACAAAGTCATTTTTTTCATGCACAAATCTGACCATTTGTTTATGATTACTGTGTTTTTGCAGTTACCTTTTTGAAAACTTTACTTTTTTATGAGTATTTTATCTTTACTTTTACTTGAATAAGTATCAAGTACTTTTACTCTCACTTGAGTAAAATTTCTGGATTTTCTTCTCACTGAATGAAAATCAAACATGTTTTAACCAGAAACCAGAAACAAACTCAAACCTGCAGCTTCTGTTAAAGTTTTTATTTAAAGAAACATTTTCTGTTGCCTGGGTTAAAGTTTTGTTACTTATTTGGATTATTGTCATTTTGGTCCTTAAAATACCAACATTTCTACTTTACTTTACATGTTTAAGTATAAATGATGTTTTGATTGAGTTGAATTTTTTCCAAATAGTTTTCTACTTTTTCTTGATTAAAATATGTTGAAGTAGTGCTACTCTGACTTCCTCTAGCCTGATCAGAATATTATCCATCACCTTTCAGATTTTATGCAGTTTTTACATCTGTAAATCACAGAAAGCAGATAAACATCCCTGGTGTTGCTAGTTTTATTTAACTATCACATTTCTCAGTGCGTCTTGTTGATGATTCCTGTGTTTTCGAGGACTGGATGGGCCTCCATTACGACCAGCTCCAGCAGGGATGAAGTTATTTTTTCCAACTTAGCCGTCGCTGCGTTGAGCAGCAGGAGAGCGGGGGGGAGATAAAGCTGCTGAGTTGAGGCCGGAGCGTATCAAAGAGCAGGCGCTGTGATGGGGTCGTGTGGTCCAGCCGATTAGCTTCCTCCTCAGTGGGAAAGGTCGAAGGTCGCACAAACACTGCTGCGGTTTGCATCAACCTCCTGCACTGTCCACACTGGAGCTGCAGTTTCAGGCCGAGCTGTGGATGCAGGAATGACTTTCTGCTACCTGCTCTTTAAACGTGTGTGGCTTCACAACATGGCCGTTTTAAAAAGGGAATCTTTGTGACTCCCAGCTGTAATTAGGAATAAATTAGTTATAGTATTCATCTGAAAGCAATAAGCGTGTTTATTTGATAAGTTTGTTCAACAAATTTAATCATTTTTACGTGAAATACAAAATGTTGAACTTAGAGCTACACCATATAACTTTTATAAATATTTTTATTTGTTGACTCTGTCACCATGTCATGATGTTATGAGACAGATGATCTGAAAAAAATCAATCTCCTCTGCCTCCTCACAGTGCGAACCAGAAACAACCAATCAGAGTCTGGAGGCGGGTCTTAGCGCTGTCACAGAATAATAACAGTTTAAATAAAACCAATATTTTGTTTCTGACAAATTGCCATCAGCTCAGTACTTTTCTGATTTATTTAATTAGCTGTAAAATTGTACATTCTTACGGTAAGAATGATGAAGGTACGTTTTAAAAGGCAGCAGTAAATTGTCCCGTTTTGGAGGTAAAATAATCATAAAGTATTTCTACTTATTGGTTATACATTTCCAAAATCCAATTAAATGAGTGAAATAAGTTTGTAATATAGAATTAGCAAAACAATGTGTGATAATTTGTTTGTATGGAACTACACAAATGGCAAAATTTTCAAGATCTGCAAATGGTTCAAGACTGACGTGCATTACGTTGGAGTTTATCCAAACAACCTGCAACCTGCCCCTTCATTGAACACCAGGTAAGAAAAACAAACACACACACACACACACTCACACACACACACACGCACACACACACACACACACACGCACACACATGCACGCACACTCACGCACGCACACTCTCTCTCTTCCAGGTTAGAAGAACCACAATAATAAGAAATAATGGGAACAAAAGTAAAAAGGACATTTTGACAACATGAGGAAAATTATAAATATTAAAATTGCACTCAGATTAAAATGAAAGAATCTGCATAAAATAATATGATAATTTAAATAACAGCTAGAACGTTATTTTACATCAAGTAAAAAACACGTTGAGAAAAACTACAGGAGCAAGATTATATTATCGTTTTCCTCCCATAAAAATACTATCATTTTTATTAATCCTTATTTTCAGTAATAAACTAAAATATTACTTTAAAAAATGTTGAATTGAGCTTTAAGAACAAGCCAGGAGATATTAAACTGCCCTGAGGGAGTTTGTTTGAAAAGATACTAAAGATTCTAGAAAAAGAAGGAAAAATAATAACATGGAGGCGTTGAGAGAAACACAGTTTGGGCAATCAAGCTTTTCAAACTCTGTCCTTCTGACCAAGGACAGAGTTTGGTTAAAACCTATAAAATAATTATTTAGAAATAACTTTCCTGACAAGATAAATCTACGTTCCAAACAAACCGGTGCAGATTGGAAGGAAAGCTGGAGTAAAAATGTTTCCTGTGATGATCTGCAGGTGTAGATGCAGGTGTTTGCTCCCAAACTGTTTCCCTGTTTCACAGAAAACTGAAAAAAGAAAAGAGGAACGGGAGAGAAAACACAGAAACATGAATTCAGGCAGGAAATATGACAGAAACAGACCATTTTTAGATCCCCAATAATCAAAACAATTCCATCACAGTGACAGCAGGAGCATTAAGAGGAGATGAAGAAGAAACTTTCTTCAAATAAAACTGACACAAATTCTTTCATTGTGTCAAAAGAAAAACATTATATGCTGTCATTATCCATACATTGAAATAAATAGAAACGAATAAAACAGTGTGTATGTGGTGAATTTGCTTATTTATGAAATACATTTAAGCTAAAAACAGAAGTCATACAGTCTGCGCTGCAGGCACAGATTCTTAAAGTATATGTATAATTTAACACCTCGAATAAGATCTATTGGTGGTCAAACAGAGTGTTTACCCACCGTCAGCTCTGTTACTTTGAGCAAAACATAATTTCATCTGCATGCAGAGTGTGAAGCTGAGAAATAGTTTGATGCAGTAAAATGGAGAAATAAACGTTTTTCAGCTACATTTGTCTCATAAAGAAGTTACTCACTGGAGTTTTTATATGGCAGTAGAGTCACGCCCCGCTTCCTGCTGGAGGGCAAGAAGCAACTAGCCGACGATAGCTAGCATTGGTTGTAGCTGTAAAGTTATCAACATAAAGCACTAAATCTCAAACGAATGTAAAAGAAAGACAGACGCAGTGGTTTGCTACTAATTGGCAACACTTCAACGTCTAGATTACAAAGGAAAAAGTTTTAATTAAGAAAGGAAATAGTGAGGGAGAGGCCAGTAGCTCAGTTTGCTGGCTTGACGATGAGCCTCAACGTGTAGATGTGCTGTAGAAATCTGTGTTTCAGTTCAGCTAAAAAATATTAAAAGTGACCGAAACAAAAACAACCATCAGTACAGCCAGGTGTTTAAATTAGGTAATCTATCATTACCTAATTTAGGTAAGCTTGCTAAGCTCCTAAGCTTAGCAAGCTTAGGAGCTTAGCTGCTAGCAGCTGCTAGCAGCTAAGCTAACACGTTGTTTTCAGTCAGTTGCTATTATAGACTCACATTTTCCCAAAAACATAAAAATAAACATGTCTGCGTGTAGCGTAGTCGACACAAAGAGCGAGAAAAAGATGGTTGTGTTGGTGTTTCTGCGTTGTCTTCCCTTTGCTGCGGCGCTCTGCGCTAAGCTAACAGCTAAGCTAACAGCTTCGTCTTTTAAACGGTTCTTCTGCGCCGCTACAGACAGGAAGGAAAAGAATCGTCTTTTTGCCTTTAAGAGTTTCAGGTGTTTTTGTTATGCTTCATGTTTTTATCTTTTTTATGTAATGTACACTGCTCAAAAAAATAAAGGGAACACTCAAATAACACATCCTAGATCTGAATGAATGAAATATTTTCATTGAATACTTTGTCCTGTACTAAGTTGAATGTGCTGCCAACAAAATCATTGTTGATTGTCAATCAGTGTTGCTTCCTAAGTGGACAGTTTGATTTCACAGAAGTTTGATGTACTTGGAGTTACATTGTGTTGTTTGAGTGTTTCCTTTATTTTTTTGAGCAGTATATTTCTGTTTCTAGAATTAATCAAGTTTATTTGTGTATTTCAGTAACAAGGCAGTTCAGAGTTCAGAGTGCTTCACATCATAAAAACACAACAATACAAAGTCACATAAACACAGAAACATTCATTTCGTCGAGTGTCATCATGAAAACCATCCATAGACGTCAAATATGTTTCATTTATTACGGTTCAGAAGCAGCTCTGAGTTTTAGTCTTCATTTAAAGGAAGTCAGTGTTTCAGCTGTTCTGCAGTTTATGGGAGGTTTGGTCCATATTTGTAGAAAAGATCAATAAAATACATAAACAGAAGCAAGTCATACTGGGAGTTCTGGTTCTTAGCATATTTTAATCCCAGTGTCTGCTCATGTTCAGAGAAGGTCTGGAAAGCAGCCATTAAGTTTGGGTTTTATTGTGCAGCCGTTTCTAGGTAAGGTATAGGTAATAAATTGTTTTTATGGCATAAATTGACTTTTTTCATAATAAACTGCTGGACGTGCGACTCGCCTCCTGTTTGGGTTGTTTTTGCCTTTGCTGAACGGGTTGGCTGATCGCAGAGCTTCTGAAGAATGGTTGTCAATTTCGTCCTGAGACTAGTTGTGTTTGCCGTTCGCTTCAGCGGCACCAGAAGTGGCTCCACTCCATTGGCGTGGCGTTGAGGCGAGTCCTGCTGACCCACAGAGTAAAAACACAGGACGGATCACATCCTCAGCTCCTGCTGCATGAGAGGAAGAGACGGAGGAGAGGTCTTGTTCATATGGAGCAGAGATTTTAATAAGAGGCAGCTCGTTGTGAAGGGAACTTTGTCGGTGGCTGTCCGGGTCTGACGGGTCATCAGCTGATGTGGGACACCTGCAGCTCACCTTCTCCCCACCGGTCGTTCTTATCGCCAGTGTTTGTTTCAGTTTCTCTTTTGCACCTTTAAACCTCGCTGTTTCACGGTTTTTAATATCTGCTAGCAGTAAATCTCATACTTCTGAAAACTAATTGTTCTGGATTCCCAGCATTTTTAGAAAAATTTCTCCAGTTTATGTTGTATAAAAAATGAGAAAAATGTAGTATTTTGTGCAGCTATTGATATAAATAGTTTGTCCTTATTAATTATTTTTTTAAATAATTCCATGTTGATTATAGATAATTGTAACTTGCGCTCTATGTTATCTGGGATCAGGTCAGTGTTTTTCAACTCGGGGCCGCCAGAGGGCGCTGTGGGGCCCTCTGCATGTTTGGAGGAAATGAGGGAAAGAAATGGAAAAATAATTATAATAAAAATGTTATCTCATACTTTTTTAAATTGTAGATTTCCATCATTATTTTACCTTTCCTTATCAATCACTTTTTAAAAATAAAATCTGAGTTAGAATAATTGATTGAATTATTATTTCTGATTGGCTGCCAGACGAATTCATCAGGCTGCTTTAGCGCAGCCAGCAAGAAACGGAAAAGTTGTTCATAATTATGATTTATTATCTAAGTTCAGATTTTCTGCATCTGCTGCAGAATTATGATGCGTGTCTCGCGTCAACAGCGTAAAATCTGGATAAAATGATGGGAAGCTTTGAAAACAGTGGGACAGAGCTGCCACTGTAACACATTATGTTGTACAATAAATTGTCCCAATTAGTTCTTCCTTTAATGTTAAATAAACTCTGGTCTCTGCAAAAACACAAAATCTTAACCAGGTGATTTTTGTTTAGTTTCCAGTGCAAATATATTAATTCACTTTAAATAAGACATGTTTCCATGTTAGAAGTGAAATAATCTGCCAATGAAAGTAGCACTTTTTTAAAATTAATATGAAGGAACTATTTATTGAAAACAAGCTCATATCTCAGTGAGCTAAGATGCCAGTTGGCTCTGTGGAAACAAGCAGGTTTATGAGATTTTATTTTTATTTTGTACGTGTTGCTGTGTCTTCGTGGTCCGCCAGTCTGTTGAATAAAGCAATCATATCTGCAAGTGCACTATTTAAATCACCAAATTTACTCGGTAGTATTTTGTGTTTTTGCAGAGTAAGTCCTTTAAATAAATAAGTAAAATGTATTTGTGTTTTGCAGGAGTTAACTAAAGTTAAATTATCTTCACAGTCTGGGATTATAATCTGACAGCTGATGATGTCAGTAATCTGGTCAGGGGCCTCTTGTAAATGTCTTAATTATCAGATTTTCTGTTGCTTTCAGTCTTTGAACAAATATAACTTTGGTTTTTAGCCCGAAGGAAGAATATTTGAGACGTCTCAGTTTTGAAAGTAGACATTTGAAGAGCGTCTGTCCCCTGGAGCGAGAAACGCAGAGCCAGACCGGAAAGCGTTGACGTTTGTTTCTCTCTCCATCAGATGTGATTTCTCATTATGCCAGCTGTTTTAATTTCTCCTTTAGAGTTCCTGTCACAGTCTACCTTACATTTTCCTTCCCTCTGCACTTTGAACATTTAGCAGCTCTTGTCACTGTCTTCTTTTAAAAGCCCATCTTTCCTTTACTCAGGGGAATTTTTCTACCTATCAACCCAAGATCTGAAAAAAAAACCTCCTGCTTTTAAATATTTGACAGTGTGTGTCTTCCTCTCAGGTAATTTGGATTTGACTATTTCATCCGTCTTATTTTACTTTTCTGTTTTTCCCATCTGTCTTGTTACTTTTTTGTCTTGTTTCTTTTTGTCGTACTTCTCGGCTGTCTTGATCTAAAGACACTTTTCTGAAGCTACTTTGATCTTTCTCGCCCAGCTGCCTGTGTGTAAAGTCTCTGTGTATTTTTAGGTGTTTCTTCTTTGCATTAATTAGCCTTTTGCATGTGGTTCGCTCCCCTGCAGGGTTTCTTAAGGATGGATAACTATTCCTTCCCTGGAGGCTTTTGTTACACATATGCCAGTTATTTTATGGTTTAATTTACTGCCATCCAATCAGTGACTGGATGGGTTCAAAGGTCACTTGGTGGCATCATGATGTAGACTTCCCAACTCGATGAAGAAACCATTCACTCCAACAATCTAGCTGCCGTCCTCTAAATAAATCTCTTTGTTTTCCGTCTACTTGCTGTTTTATTTTCCATGTTATAGTTTTTGTTTTGCTTTGGCTCCTTGTCCTCCAGTCAGTTTGGCATCAATGTGGCTCTTTGAGCAACTTTGGGAAAAATGTTTGCATGAAGCTGATGAGGACACATAAGACTTCCTCGTTGGTGGAACACACACACACACACACACACACACACACACACACACACACACACACACACACACACACACACACACACACACACACACGTTGAACCCTCTCCTCAACCTTTTCCTTCACTTTGATGAAGCCATTTCTGCAACACAATAGATCAGAACAAGAAGCTTTTCAGAGCAGCAGGAGACGAAGAAACAGAAACTCCAACAGAAGCCTTTCAGTGTTCACCCAGAATTGCTCATGTTGCTCATGTTGCTCATGTTGCTCATGTTGCTCTGTTGCTCATGTTGCTCTTGTTGCTCTTGATGCTCATGTTGCTCTTGTTTCTCATGTTGCTCTTGTTGCTCATGTTGCTCATGTTGCTCATGTTGCTCATGTTGCTCTTGTTGCTCTTGTTGCTCATGTTGCTCATGTTGCTCATGTTGCTCATGTTGCTCATGTTGCTCTTGTTGCTCATGTTGCTCTTGATGCTCATGTTGCTCATGTTGCTCATGTTGCTCTTGTTGCTCATGTTGCTCATGTTGCTCATGTTGCTCTTGATGCAGTAATCCAGGGAGTGTAAATGATTTGCTCACTGACTGAACATTCACCTCCATTCATTAACAATTGATCAGTTTCCCAAAGGAATCATTCAGAGAGTGTTTGAGGTTGAAAGCAGAGACAGATAAATCAGATAAATTAGATAAATCAGATCAATCAAATAAATCAGATTAATCAGATTAATCAGATAACTCTAGAATAATGTGAAGAGGTGGTTCGCCCAAAGCCAGAGTGTCCAGCCGGGTCTCTGGATTGGGTCGATCCGGTCCAGAGATCCGGTCCAGAGATCCGGTCCAGAGATCCGGTCCAGAGATCCGGTCCAGAGATCCGGTCCAGAGATCCGGTCCAGGGATCCGGTCCAGAGATCCGGTCCAGAGATCCGGTCCAGAGATCCGTTCCAGGGATCCGGTCCAGAGACCCGGTCCAGAGGTCCAGAGCTGTAGCTGTTTGCCTTTTTCTCTGCAGCGTTTTATGAGTTTGTTTTCGTCTCTGTGGAAACTGTCATGGTTCAGTTTGAGGTTTACTGACCTGATCAATGAAGGAATTGAGATTTCAGGGGAGGAACCTGATCTGAGGGGAACTTCCTGATTTTGTCTTGTTTGTTGACGGTTGTTGGTTTGAATTTGGCAGCTTGTTAGCAGCTGTATCAGGTGTTGGACAGGTAAGTTATATTATTTGAGGCAGGTTTGTATTGGGCTATGAAACCAATAACTGATTTGAATTAAACGTATGTTTCACTGAAAGCTGCAGTAACTTTTACAAAAATGTTTATTTTTACATATTTGTTGAAACTGTTACATAAACTGTCTCTCTGGAATATTTCTTATCACAGGTCAGAAAACAAAACAACATTTTTATAACGACAAATTAAAATAAATTGAACTGGCCAAAAATATCAGCATTCAGCTAAATATTTATATCAGCTAAACCGTCTAACAAATCAAATATGAGGTTATAAATTTCAATTATGACCAATTTGACATAATTAAAAGGCTTTAAGCCAAAATGATGAAATAAATCTGTAGTTTCCAAAGCAAAAGAGGAAAAAAGAAACCTTCTCCACACCTGTGAATCCTCCATCCTGATGTACTTCCCTCTCTGTGAGATGCATTTAAGAGATTGGAGCATCCTTCATGATGGTGCAGGGAGATTGGTTTTCCTGACACAGCCAGAAGATGGAGGGCTGAGGAAGGCAGGAAGCATAAATTAGCAGGATGGAAAGCATCATTAGGATTCATGCTCTGTGGATCACAGATGTCTGTATCACTTTTCATGACAATCCATCCTCTGGTTGTTATTTCAGTCTGTACCAAAGTGGTACAGCGACCAACCGACCTCTAACCTCCACTGCAGGGTTTGTTTTTAGCAGCTACAGTTAGCTTAGCTGCATTTCTGTACAGTACATGTTACACACTTAGCCTAGCTTAGTGTGTTCCTCTAACACACTCAAAATATAATTTATTTTATGGATATGTACAAAACACACTTCCAGCATGAAGTATGACGTCAAAGCTTTGGTTTATATATTTAAAGAAGTATAAACGTATCAATATTCCCTCTGCTACATAATCTACAATACATGTAACAATGAAACTCATACTTAACAGTTAACCCTTCAATTAACTATCAATCTAGTTTTAATTGATGGTTGAACAGTCAGTATCTCGTTAAATTAAAAAAACACAACTAACAATAATGAACTTATGATATCCAAAAATAATAACATGTTTATATAATAACAGTTTTCTGTCTAAACATTATCTAAATTCAATGTTCAAATTATTCCACAGTTTGATTTCACTTGTTTGCATTTTTAAAACTATAATTTCCCCATTAAATCATAAATTTGTCTTTAGCAATTTTTGAGTTTTTTTCCATTAATTAAGTTACAATATTATGAAAAATGCAATTTATTTAAATAACTTTATTAAGACATCATATTAGGGTGATGGCAGATAAAAAAAAAACACAAGTGTCAATTTCCAGAAAAAAAATCTTTGATTTTTTTTTTTTTTTCTTAGAAAAATACAAATTTCTGAGTTTGAAATGTCCAAAATACATTTAAAAAGTCAAAAAAATTGCTCAACAAAGCTCAGAAATTTTGGCAAAAATCTCACTTTTGAAACTCAGAAATTTCCAAATTTTTTCTAAAAAAATTCTGAGATTAATCCGAAAATGTCTGTCTTTTTTCTGTTTCATAAGCTGTGCTACTTTACCAGGAAGGGAAACACATTATATTGATCAGGATGAATATAAGGCGATCAGAAAACCTTTCTCTCAGGAGCTCCAGGAAAAACTCCTTCTTCTCAGAAACGTTGAAAGTTACCTGTAATATTTACTTTTTAAGGAAATGGGCTGTGAGGAGAGTCTCTGCTTTGTGGTCAGTTGACGTATCGAGTTTAAACGTCCATCCAAAATGGCTGCTGATTCTGATTCCTGCAGGAGAAAAGAGACCAGGAGTCATAAAATAACGTCTGGAAACTCTTTTCATCTGGCAGCTGATGAAGGAACTGATGAAATCCTCCAAAATTCAGTGAAAGGAATTCCCTTAACCATCTCCTCCAGCCCAGAAAAAGCTGAAGCTTATTGAAAACGGGACGGAAAACGATTTTTCCTGACACCAGTATTCAATAAACGGGTTGGTTATTTTCTTGGTCACAGAGAGAAAATAATCAATCAATGTGCTGCATGTAGATAAAACTGAGGAAGTAATGATGATTATGAGCAAACCGCTGAATAAGACACAAAATATCACATTAAATCCATGTTCAAATGACAAATCTTGATGATAAAGGCTCTGTAATGACTCTTCTCTCTTTTCTGAAGAAAATATTTCTGCTGTTCATTTTTGAGTCGTGTGAGGTAAAGTTTTTAGTCAGATGACAGGGTTAGTTAAAAACCTTCAGTCTCTGCAGTAACAGATGAGAAACATTAAATGTGATTTCCTGATTTCTCTTCTTCCTATAATAATCTGTGAGATCAAAGCCGGTGGGTTTTTGTTTTTCTTGGTATTACGTGAAGTCGGTGTATTGAAAACTTGATGAAGTGAATTTATTTGCATTGATTAACAGTTTTGTGCAGGAATTGAGTCGAACTTCTTGTCATTCATTCATCATTCAGTGGGACTGAAAGATGTTTGGATTGAAAATGTTGATATTTTGGTTCATTTGTGGTCCGCTGGCCTAATTAATGATGTCATCATTTCACTGTTTGCTCTTTGTGCTCTGCTCCACTGGGGTCGCTGTTTCCATAAATTATGAGTTTAAGCAGTTATTTTCCTGATCTGAACATTATAGTAATCATATTTGTGTTATTAATTAAAACATAAGAAAGCAAATATTTCAGGGTGAATTAATTTGGCAGATCGCTCTGATTGCATCAGCGACTTAATGTGTTCTTAAATTGTGCCTGAAGATAAATGACCTGCAGGAAGAAGTTAATGTTTCTGTAATCTGCAAAGCGAACTCATAATCACTGCTGTTGTTACATCACTGTCACCATTCTTCCCTTTTTAATCACTGCATGTTTCATTAGTGTTGGAGCTTTTTTCTGACTGACATATTTATTATAAATATCTGTTTCCATTAGTTACCCCCTGACCTGAACAGATAACTCATGATGTCTTTTGCTAACAGCCGTTGTGAATTGCTGAATGAGTCTGGTGATAAAAACAGAAGTTCCTGTGCAGCTGTGTCCAAACTCAAATAACTCCCTCATTTTCCATTGAATGCTAATTACTCATATTTAATCAAACTATCTCTGATTTATTCATAGTCGTCGTATGTTGTTGACAGATGAAGTTGTTTGAATCTAAAAACACTTTTCTTAATGTTGCTGTTCATGTTGCAGTTTAACAACATGAACAGGTTATATCTGATTATAACCTGGAAGCAGGAAATGCATCTTCTTGGAAAGATGTTGATTAGACAGTGGAAAAAATGCAGCCAATTTATTGAAATTAACAAATGACTTACAGAAGGGAATATTTAAACTCAATTAGCAGTTCCTTCTCACTTCCACATGCAACACAAATTATTGTCCTAAATTAACTTTGCTTATTTTGAACCATATTGGTACAAATTACTGTTCATAAAGAAATTGTCTCATTTCATGTTAAATTATTTAAATTATTCTTTTTTTTCTGTCGTCTTCTTAATTTTACTCCGATTAGAATCTTAAAATCTTGTAATTTATTTTAATTTCAGTGTTTAATGGCTTAATACAGATTTCATTAAAAAATGTTTATTGTTGAGAAGGTAAAACAAAAAAAAAGAAAAACAAATCACAGCTGGAAACCAGAGATCAGACTGACCTCTGACCTCTGACCTGAGCCTCCAGAGCCACATAAAGATGGTTCCAAAGTGGGCCTTCCAGCAGCTGCAGCTCTACACACCTAGTTCTCCACCGCCCGGTTCTCCACCGCCCGGTTCTCCACCGCCCGGTTCTCCACCGCCCGGTTCTCCAGTCCTTCTCTGAGAGTCTTTAAATTCCTGCTGATCGTTTATAAATCCCTGAATTAAAGATTAAAGATCTGCTGCTGCTGATCAACCTTCCAGATCTATCAAACATGGAGAAGCAGCTTTCAGCTTCTATGCACCATAAATCTGGAACAAACTTACAGAAAACTGAAAAACAGCCGAAACACCGAGTTCCTCTGAATCCAGACTAAAACCTGCCTGATTGGAGTTGATGTGAAACATAATAAATGAAACTGTGATCAAGTCTCTGCTGTGGGACGATGACAAAATGTTTCAACACTTCAAAACTACAAAATCTTACCAAGTAATTTTGATCCAGTTTCTTGTTCAAATATCTTGGTTCAGTTAACATGACACAAAACTGACTTGTAACTTTATATAACAGTTGCTTCAAGTTAATACTTCCTTAAAATTGATGAAAGGTTCCTGTTCCATTGGTACATTATTTCATTTATAACATAAAAAATGTTGTTTATAAATGCCAGTAAAACTTTTTCTGCAACTTTAAGGAAGAATAGACTTGAAACTGCTGCCTGCAGCTTCCTGAAAAGTTATTTGTTAGTTAATCTTATTTTGAGTGAAGTAGAAAACTTTTATGTTTTTGCAGTGCATTGTTGACTGTGATGATGTAAAGCACTTTGAACTGCACAAATAAACTAGACAAACTTCTGTCTCAGTCCTTGAACCAGAGGACATTTTATTAAATGTGTAAGTGTTGGGAGAATCCGGCCCTCCAGCCTGGTGCATGCTGAGTTTTCCGTCTGTGGAAAGCTGCGTCTCTGCAGCTGATCTCTGTCGCTGCACCAGCTGTGCTTGCTGGAAGGCCTTTGAAAGCCCAACCAGAGAAGCTCGTGTCAATGGAGGCACACCGGGCCCTCTGAGAGCCTCTCTGCTCCTGGTTCCCACTTTAACTCCTGGTTCCCACTTTAACACGGCAGCTGTTGGGTGGCATCACGTGTGGCTCAAGTATTGGTTGTGACTGGTTACCAACAGATGTTCATAAGGAAAATAAACGACAGGAGGGAAGGGCTGGCATGGTGACATGCCTCAGCTGAGGCAGGAATAAAGTCAGGCATTAGCTTCATAAACTCAGGTACGTCAGCAGCAGCCAGTTAAAGTGGCAGCCAGTAAATGCGCTCAGACGGGGTTAAAAACCGAGGCCTTTACGTCTTATTGCTTATTAGAGCTGCCATGTGTTTGTGCTGCAGATGCTCATGCAGCCGGTTAAAAATGAGGAAAAATGTTAATCTGGCCTGAAAAATATGCATCATCTGCCTTCATGACTGAAGGATTTAGCATCTTATATTTAACTTTATTAGCTGTAAATGTTCATAAAATAGTTTGGCCGATTCAGGTATTGAATAACTGATCAAAACAATCATTAAGGACCAAAATACAAATAATTACAAAATAACTGAATCTGGAAAAATACAAATATTTCCAAATCATTTTCTTTCAATAAAAATCTTCAGAAACTAAAACCTGCAGGTGAGTGTCTGGTGAATTTTTCATAAAAACTACTTTTAATTGAATACATTTTTACTAAAAAAATGTACATTTTGGAGTATTTTTACTGTACTTTTTACTTCTACAGGAGTAATTTAATTATAAAGTATTTCTGCTCTTATTTCAAACATATTTCTGGATTTTCTTCCACTGAATGAAAATCAAACCTGCAGCTTCTGTTAAAGTTTCTGAAGGTTTTTATTGAAAGAAAATGATCTGGAAACATTTAATATTTTTGGTTGCGTTTTTATTTAGTGTTATTGGATGTGGTTTTGATGTTACTGTGGGAAAACAGAAACATGCTGCATGTGAAAAAGAACAAGAGGTATAAATCGTCTGACGCTCTGCATGTGGTCACAGTTTACTCTTAACTTGATTGTTGAAATTATATTCAGAAAATAACAGACTTCAGCTCAGTATGAGGCGTTAAAGCAAAAATAAAATCTGTAATGTTCCTCAGCAGCTGCTGAGCAGTCAGGCAGTTTGTCTTTTCACTAAACCTCCAACATGGATGAGTGAAGCAAATGTAAGTGGAGCGTAAATTAGCACTTTAAGAATATAAGAAAAATGGAGAAAAAACATAAAGATGAAACAGGAACGAGGGAGAAAAGGAGGGAAGGAGAAACTGAAAACTACTGGATGAAGTTGAAGTGTGTGTGTGTGTGTGTAGGTGTGTGTGTGTGTGTGTAGGTGTGTGTAGGTGTGTGTGTGTGTGTAGGTGTGTGTGGGTTGTTGGTGTGATTACCATTTCTCTGCATCCACTTTGAGAACTTTGGTTTAACTTTCTTCAAGTTGGGAACTTCACATCGTTCACATCGTTCACATCGTATTCGGAGCGACTGGGTTTTAAACGATATGTGACAAACCACACAAGTCCCATAGGTCTGAACAGGAAGTGACCTGCAGGTCTGAACAGGAAGTGACCTGCAGCAGGTTGTTTATTGTTGTCATAGCAACTGCCTGCCAATATGGCTGCCAGTTACAAAATTTATGAAGGTGTGATGTCACATGGGAGCTACGAATAGTTTGCCTGAGTTTTGACCAAGAACTGTAACTGATGTAGGTGTGTATGCCGCCTTGCTTCACACACACATTTCTAACTCCGCCCACAGACTGTCAGGGTTTTATGATGGCATCTTCCACAAAGCTCCTGTCTCTTCCAGCAGCCATTGTTCAGCAGGAAAACTGGCTCAGGGTTGCTATGTAACGGGCTGAGCTCTGCTGCGGTTGCTAGGTAACGGGCTGAGCTCTCTTGGGGTTGCTAGGTGACGGGCTGAGTTCTGTTACATTTTCCAGACACCAAAAAACATAAATTTATTGCCATTAACTAATAATTTTTTTAAATTCTTGGGTTGCTTTTGGTTTCCAGTAGAGACTCAAACTGAGGGACAAAAACATGCAGAATGTGAGTTTTTATAATAGGTTCCCTGAAATGAGGAATGGAAGGTGGACCCCCTGCTGCAGGGTTTCAACAGGACAAGCTCTTATTGTCGTCCATCATCCTGTTTGCTGTTGTTTCCATTACATCCTCCTGATGTCTCACATTGATCCTTCAGGCTCTACTTAATTTGAGCTTCTTCTGATTTTCTCCTTTCATCTTCTGCAAAGACAGAAAAGGCTGAGGAGAGTAAGGAAGTGAGGACAGAAAATTAAGCTTTTTAAGATATGAAATAACCAACAGACGGCAATATGTTCGGTTTTCGCTGTTATTAAGAACAAAACATTTATAAAAAGCTTTCATAGGTAAATTTGTAGCTTCCTTCCCTCCTTCCCGCTCTGCCCACTGTGACTTCAAATATTCAGAGCGTCTCCGCTGCTATAATCCCTTTAATCATGTAGTTTTAATTCATCTGCTTTGTTTGCTTGGAGAGTTTTTTGAGCTCTCACTTCTGGTTACATACTTATGGAGGAGACGTCAGCGCAGACTCAGCAGGATCACATGGAAAAATCTACATCCAGAATCTAAGTGCTCTGCAGCAGCTGGTTGAGATAAATATTTACCTCCGGAACAGAGGCGCCTTTTCATTCCATAATCATCATTTTCTTCTAGTTAGTAATGACTTTCCAGAACAACACTGAAACCACGACGACTACCAAAGCAAAATAACCCAAAATAACCCAAAATAACACAAAATAACCCACGTTCTGCACTTAAAACCTGCTTAAGAAACTTTTTAAATGTGTTTTTCTATATTGGATGCAGATGTTCACAAAAACAAAACCTGCCGTTTCTCCAAGTCTGTAATCTTTAAGGTTTTAAGGCCAATGTGTTATAAATGAAACATCTCAAAAACGTCCTTAAACTCAAACTGGAAAGAAGAAACAGATATGTGTTTGATGAGTTCTGGTTATTTCATTCTATCATGATTCTCACAGGAGTGACAACTTTATAATATCTTCTTCAGCCACCAATTAATTAACTGGGCTGCCACCTTAAAGTCATGAAAATTGATCCAGTATCTGATCCACACGTCATAATAACAAGCAGAAAACAATAAATCCTCTTTGTAGTTACGCCTCCATTTAATTAGCTGTGGAATGAGCCACCCTCGTTATGCCAGCTGCACTTCTGTCTTGACAAAGTACTCAATATTTCCTGACCCTTTCCTTCGGAGAGTGAAACATGCCCCCCGTGCGTTTCAGATTTACGGCCACTCCGATACTTTGGGGTCACGTGGTGAAGCCCTGCAGCTGTGATAAATGGCCTGCGTTCAGCGTCCTGGAGTTTGGTGAAAGGCAAGAAGAAATCGCGGGTAGGAAAGGACGCTCCGGAGAGGAGTTTCCGTTTGAGAACTGAAAGGCAAATTCTGGTTTGTACTTCAGGAAACGCTTGAATGCCGAAAAGGTAAAGAATGAAACCTTTAATGCGTCAGATTGGAAAAATGACATGATTGAGCACAGACTCAGAAAAACAGAAAAGCAAGAAAGGAGTTTAAAAAAGGTCCAGCCAGTTTTGGAATTTGAACTTTTCCATATTTTCTCACATTAAACCACAAATATAAATATACTTCATTGGAATTTAATGTGAAAAAAACAACACAAAGTGGAATATGGTTGTGAAAAATAAAGAAAATTAAAACATTTTAGTGCGGTGTGCAAAATTATCCAGCCCCCCTGAGTCAATACTTTGTGTTTGCTGTTTTCCAGCTGCTAGTCTTGAGGGTTTGGTCATCTAGTGACTGAAGTTTTTGCTTCTTTGCCAAACATCTAAAGTCAGATTCAGATTCAATGCAGAGCATTTGTGAACAGCAGGTTCTCGATTGAGTCTGGACTTTGACTAGATCATTCAAAGACCTGAATACATTTTGGCTTTTTGCTTGGAGTCGACGTCCTGCTGGAAGCTGAAGCACCGGTCCAGCTTCTACTCTTCTTCTGATACTACACCTTGTCTTCATGTCGGCTCCAGCTGCAGGGTTAGGGTTGGGGTTGGGGTTAGGGTTGGGTTTGGGTTAGGGTTAGGGTTCCTGCATGTGAACATGGGAAACGATGGAAAAATTAATTTTTATCAATATTAAGGAAGTACTGACTTAAAACAAGCTCCTGTTTCTTGTTGAAAAGTTACTTGTAAGTTAGTTTAATTTTATTTCAAGAGACAAAAATGTGCAATAGAAACTATGGATGGGTATTTTTTTTTCTTCTTCACAATTTTATGCCCTTTGTGTTGATCTTCCACATTAAATTTCTATGCATCATGTTTGTTTTCGTTGCTATAAAGTGGAAAAGTATGGAAAAGTTCAAGGGGCATGAATTCTTTTGCACCTCACTGGACATCAGACGAGATGTTTGCTTCAATCCCTTTTCTGGTGGAAATCCGCTTTAGTCCTAACGTCAGGAAGTCAAACGTGTTTGCTTCCTTTTCTGCTCCATGTTTGAAAAAGAAAATCCCAGAATTGGTTTTCTGAAAGTGACGTTTCCACTGCAGCTCTGACATGAGCTTAAGTTAATCTGTGTCACAGTGAGGCTGCTCCACCGGTGACAGAAGGTTTTGTTGTAAACAGAATTACAAGTCACTTCTTACCCCCTTCAGAGCTGAAAGGGTAAAACCAGCTTTTATTTGCTCCTTGTTTTGGGAGCCAGCAGTGTGGGATCACCTGCCACAGGTGATTAAATAAAAACCTCTGCAGCTGTGAGCAGATGGAGTTCAGCCTCATGAAGAGCAAAGCAGAACAGGACTGCATCATAATCTTCACAGATTTACTAATATAAATATTTATAGCTGCTATTCGGTCATTATTCATTAAAAACAGAGTCAATTCAACGATGCCTCATATTTTAATGTGATAGTTTATTGTTTCACATTTAAATTCTTGTTTCCTGTATGTTTTACTGTTTGTTTTAACGCGTCTTAATCACCGGTGTAACTTTTTAAAAATCACATTTGGAGAGGACAATAATCAATATTGATAGTCATATGATCAATTCTTAAATCCTTTAACTGCTCAACTAGCTAAGCTAGCTAAATTTGCTCATTGGTTGCCTAGCAACAACCTGCTGAGTAACTTGTCACTCCTGTGCCTCATAACTGATTAAAAAACTAATCAATGATTCTTGACAATTATCAGTATGGACTGATTTCGCTCATATCAATACGTTTTCAGCCATGTTGCTCTGCTTTACTTTCAAACTATTTATATCAAGTCAATTTTAAAGAATCTCTCTAGTTTTAAACGTATATTAAGAAACGATCAAGTCGGGTTTCAGTTTCATTTTATTTTGGTAAATTATCAACATTACAGACAGAAAAACAAAATGCTGATTTACTAACCCATAATTTACCAAAAAAAGGGAGAGGCTGAAGCCAAGGTGCATAATTAATGTGTAAAACCAACTTCCTGTCTGAAATATGATGAACAGCAGCGTCTTTCTGTTAATGTGTTTATTCTCCCACATGAGCAGCGTTGGCTCAGAGCGCTGGATGAAGTCGCCTCTTCTCGTCCAGTACCAGGCTCCCAGGCTCTGGCCTACTTTGATGTCCCTGCGTTAAATATTGAATGTACATCCATATTTCACTGGCTGATCCCCGCTGCCAGACTGAGGGCAGGATAATAAACATTGCCAGTGAATTTCACTTCTCTAATTGCTCAGAGTTAATCTCCATTTCCCTGCACGGCGCCTTGACCTCCAGTAATGGAGCTGCACAATCCCACGGTAAATATAAACAGGGGCAAGGTGGGAAAAATGATGTTCAAAATATTTTAGCTATTTTGTATCACATTTAAAAGCTCCATCAGGAGAATAATACCTCTTTGTTAGATAATAAAATATAAACACAGAGCCGTTTGCTGCCAAGCAGGAAACTTTCATTTTAAAAACAGCTGCAGTAAAGAATGAAGCTCTAAACGCCACAAAGTGAAACGGACATCTCACTAATGCTACGTATTAGCATTATAGGTTCCAAGTGAGCAGGTCATAGGGAAGGTAACTTCATTTATATATCGCATTTATGTAACAGCTTTTCATGAATTTAAAGGAAACAAAACAAAACATTCACCATGTTCTTCTCAGGCAGTTCAGTTTGTAGCTTCCCCTAAGCACTTCTCTGTTTTACATATTGCTGCAATATTATACTTAATGTTCTTTCCTCATGCTGATTGATGAAGCGCACCAGTCCCTCCTGCAGCAACAAAACATAACGCTAATGGTTGCAATGCTTTTTTCCACCTTTTATCTCTAAATGTTATTTTAGTCATTATGCTGGAAAACATTCATTTTTACAACAATCCCAGCAAAAAATGAAAGTTGGTTTAAGACAGAGACTGTAATCCAATCTGGTGGTGACAGAAAAACCTTGTGATGAGAGAAACTGATTGGCTGGAGACGACAGATTATATTTACTCAATTCATTCTTAATTCTTAAAGGCATATTCATTTCAATTTATGCAAACTTCTCTAAAACTCTTACATTATTCTGATATTAAATTGAAATAATCTGAAGTAAAGTAAGGAATTAAATTAAGAATGAACATTTTGCACATTTTTCTACTTTCATTTTGGTAGCTAGTGCTAAAAAAACAAAACAGCCCAAGCACTTAAAAAAACATTCAGTTGTTTGTTAAGATAAATTCATGTTTTTTAGTGTCAGAATGTCACGTGTCAAATCAGCAGGACTGCCCCGTTGCCTAGCAACCACAGTTGAGCTCCACCATCTTTGGTCGGCTGGTTTTCCTGCTGTACAATGGCTGCTGGAAAAGACAAGTTTTGTTGTTGACTTGCTACATTCTTGTTGTTTGAACAGGAGGCTCCACTTCTGCTTTTCAAAGATGTACAGTTGTGTATTTGCACATCTGTTTGCAGCTGTTTTTATGTGTGATTGTATGTATTGAGCTGGAGGCGTGGCCAGTTTCAGATTATTTGGATTTAAAGTGACAGAGACCCTAAAACGGCTCACTGAGACTGAAATCTCATTATCTAAGAGTGAACATGTTTTTTATAGACCATAGTGATCCTAACCTGTCTAAGAAAAGTGAAACCAGATCATTTTTTATTTCTTTCCACTTTCCAAATAAGGCGGAAAGTAATATATATTAAAAGATGTAAAACCGTCAGGAGACGACCGGGGATATTTGTCTCGTTTTGTTTCATGCCAGGAGCAAAGCTTTTTATTTCAACACCTCAGAGAGCCAGAGATGTTTAATGCATCAGAAAAAATACATAATGAGATGTGTGACACGTTCAAATGCCTGTCTTTAAGTACGACACTGCAAGACGATTTTCTACACTAGTGACCCATAAAAATCACAAAACCGTCTGAAATTCAATAGTTGCTTTATTATTACAGGGAACTTAAGTTTAGGACAGGAGTTAAAAATACAAAGTAATTTTTCTTCAAAGCACGTCAACTTTGCTGGTTCAATTTGCTCTAAAGTACAAGTTTTAATTTTTGAAGTACAGTTCCTTCCTTTCTGAAGTGGCTGCATTTGACTGCGGTTTCTCTGGGATCTCATCATCTTTATTCATCTAAAAGCTTTAATGATTTAAAAATAATGATGAATAATATTCCTTTGAATAATAATAACTATGCCTCCCGCATGCTGCTTCACTCAGCTTAAAAAAAGATGAGGAAAGATTTAATGTACTGTCCAGAAAAATCATGTTTGAGCTTATTAGATTAATTACTGACACATTTAGGATGAGCTGCTCTGACAGACCAAGGATGCTTCAATATTCAGATTTTTTTGCTTCAGAAATATCTCCATGTTTAAATCATGAGTGAGGAGGGAAGTTTGAGTGAGTTTTGCTGATTCTGTCGCTCATTCACAGGTTAGAAGTGATGCATTTCCAAAGCTTTGCTACATGAGCTGTGAAACATGGGAAGCACCAAGAAGGACGACTTTATTAGCTGTTAGTGACTGAAAATCAGATGTTGGTTCTCACTTCCTCTAGAACGGAGAATATCATAAATCTGACATTTATTTTAAAATAACAGCATCTCATGATCTACAATTATAATGTGATTTTGGTTTATTTTCCAGTGCAAATCTCATTGTACATTAGAAATAAGGAAAAGTCATTTATAAGTTACTCTTCAGCAAGACGTGAGCTTGTTTTGAGTCAGATTGTTTTTAAATGTTCTGCTGGTATTTTGAACTGTTTCTACATGAAAAAATGTCTCGTTATAAACTCCCAGCAGAACCAGAACTTTTTCATCAGAATGTAAGAATATTTTACTGACAATAAGATCCTCTATCTCACTGAAAAGTCACTAGTGAGTTTATTTAAGTTGTGCTGAGATATTTGCAGTAAAAACAAGACAACACATGTAAGATCTTGTGTTTTTACAGTGTTTAACTCCAGCAATTTGTTTTTCCTCCCAACAAAAACTGTTATAACAATGAGCCTCGTGTGAAAAGATATTGTAATTCAGTTAGTCTGACTGTAAATGTTAACGAGCGATGGAGATGATTCATGCATTATTCCAACGACCCGGATGATGAGTTCAGTGTCAGCAGGGACATCGTGGCAGTGAAGCTTTGTGGCTGAACTCCTGCAGCCTGCAGTGATTTGCTGCAGGTTCTGCCTGAGTTCTGCACAGCTGTAAGTGAACAGAGGTGGATGCAGCCTGAGCAGCCGGTCCAAAAGCTCTGTGGCGTCTTACTGGTGTCCCAACAACACAAAGATTCTGCCGTACAATGGAGAAAATAAAAATGCTTTTGAGTGAATTAAAGAGAGTCTGACTTTCAAGAAGAAAGAAGTTGTATTTTCATTTCCTCAAGGCTGAACTTCTGATCCCAGTTTCTTCTCGTGCGCACCCTGAAGCCAGAATTTTGTTTTCTGACAGATTTCTTTGTCTAACATTCTTCACTGTGATTTCGTCATCTTGAGACAACCTTTGTTTGATCTCTCTGGGAATGAGAAAGTGTAAAAAAGAAGCTCAGAACAGAAGCAGAATAATAATTCAAGAGATTTTAAAGATACTTTCCACTTGATGATCCTCCAGAGATCACAGGAAATTGACATTTAAGGTGCTAAGTCAGCTAAAGTTACATCGATCATGGATTTTGTAATGAACATCTGTGTAAAAGTGTTTTATTGTGACCTTTTTCTACCATAACAGCCATTAGCTGTTGAGGAATGGACTTCACCAGACACTGCAGGAGTGTTGTGGTGTTGAGTATCAGACATTAGCAGCAGATCCTTTATATCCTCCAAGCTGTGAGGTCAGGCCTCCATAAGGTCCACAGATCCTTCAATGAATTCATATGTGGAGAATGTTTGATCAAATCAATGCTGAGAAACCATTACAGACCCAGTTTTCTGTTTTAAACCACAGCCATCAATAACTTTGTTTCCAGGAAAAGTTGCAGCAGGTATAAAAATGTTTTTGTAGGTTTTATGTGTTAAATCAAAATTCACATCGACGACAGAACAGAAGTTTTCCTAGCAGCCAGTCAAACATCTCTGGTCATCATGTGCAACTTCATACAACACTGAGGAAAAAGACCCATTGCATGTTATTGTTGACAATCGGAAATGCTAACAACTTGTACTAACACGCGTTGTGCTAACACGCGTTGTTGCTAACAGCGTTGTTGCTAACACGCGTTGTGCTAACACGCGTTGTTGCTAACAGGCGTTGTGCTAACACGCGTTGTGCTAACACTTTGAAAAGTCGATTCTTCTCTTGCTGCTTCTTTGGGATGCTTTAAAACATAAAACTGTTTCAGTTCCATGTTTTAAGGCTTGGTGTTTTTTTGCGATTATTAATAATTGATCGCTGTGATAGATTAGCTAGCGTTGCAACGCTAACACACAGAGGTTGATTAGCTAATTTAAGCACCTGCTCTACTGAGTTACTGGGATTATATAAATGATTAATAAAAGTGGTCCCAGAGCGAAGCCTTGAGGAACCCCACATGTGACAGCCAGTAACACAAACTGCTCCTGATCTAACAAACCAAATCTGAGCCAGTGAATCCCATCAACAGACAATAATACCAACTTCTTTTAGTCTATAAATCAACATGTATTGATTAATAGGCCGTTTGATCTATCAATCTTATTGCCATTAAGTGTTTTCCTAATGAGCAGCAGATAAATTGATCTCACATTTCAGTCTGTATTTTCTCCTGGAGGCTGATGAAGAGATCCTTGTTTTAGGCAGTTTTAGGTTGTTTTCTGAGGTTGCAAACTTTTTATGGCTTTTTAGCAGTTAAGCTAAAATCAAAGCCCCAATCATTTTCATTTTCTGCCCCATGTGACCAGATTTTTGAAACTGACATCTAATTTCTTGCTCTCAGCTATAAAGCCTTTTGCTCTTTTCCTATTTCTTCATTCCTGTCACAGCTAAGATATCCAGTTCAGTGAAAATAAGAGAGAATAAAAGAGGATGATGCCTTTTATTGTCAAAGTGCCCTCTGGTTAGTTCTGCATCGGGTCCCTTTCTGTCATTGCTGCTTCTTTGGGATTTAGCTGAACTGAGGCCAGTTTACAGCTGACAGTTGCTTTGCTGCAGACACCTCCAGCTGGATGGATTTGTGCGGCTTAGACTCTAAGTTAGTTAAATGAAGCCTTGAAGGAGAGTGAATGAGATTCCCAGCAGCACTCGAAACAAAGCAAACAGAGAAAACTTGCCTTTTGTTCGGAGAGTAAAACCCAATAGAGATTCTTTCTGCTGTCACCTTTTGAGAGGCTGAATCTGCAGGAGAGACTCCAGTTCAGCTGGCAGATAAAACTATAACCGTTGCTATTGCAACGGCCACAGCAGCGCCACTGCAGATGGAAAAAAGAGTGAATTTCTGCAGAAAAACTCAGAAATTCAGATTAATCTCAGAATTTTTCAACTTTTCAAACTTAGAACATTTCCAAAAGTCAAACATTTTTGACTTTACAAACTCAAAATATAAAAGTTTTTCTTGAAAATTGTAAACTTTTCTAACATTAACGATACATCAGAAAAAAAGGAGCAAATTTCCACTAAATTTTGTGAGTAATCTCAGAAATCATCTAGAAAATAAAACTTTTCAAACCAATAATTACCTGGATGTAACAACATCATCTAATTTCCCTTTGGGATCAAAAAAGTATTTTTGAATTTAATTTGAGCCTTTTACAGTCAGCGAGGAAGGGTTGGTGGAATCAACTCACTCTCTCTGTGGTTACCTAGCAACTCACTCTCTCTGTGGTTACCTAGCAACAGCTTATTTTGTAGCATGAGCTGCAGCGGCTCCTCGGTGAGCCAAGCTGCTCGACGTTCAGCAGGAAACTGCGATCAGATCAAACTGGAAGCAGTTTCATGTTTTTCCTCATAACGACTGAAAAATATTATTTAAAAAGAAGATAAAAAAAGGTCACAAAACTAGTTTAAAACAAAACCTATTGAATAGTTTTTGATGTAAAATGTTTGTATTGTGATGAAAACTGATGATGAAATGAAAGCTGTTGGAGGAAGGCCTGATGCTCTGAAAACTAAAAACTCAACAATAATCCTTCCAGTGGCTTTCAGGTGAAATCTGCAATAAGCAGCTGAGTTTCCTCCAGTCTGGCTGGTTGCCATTGAAAAGCAGGAAGGAACGATAAGCAGAGCCTTTGCTTCCTGCTTGTGTTTCCTGCATCTCTGCAGTGACGGTGAACAGCATCTGCGCGCGGAGCCCCGACTCACTTCCTGTCAGACGCCTCTTCCAGCTTCTGTTTTCCTTAAACTGACTCGCATGTTTCTCAGCTGCGCGTCTTCCACACTGAAATCTCAGACAGCAAAATCAGGTTAATAAAGATTTAAATGTCAGGCAGAAAACTGAATCTGTAGATTCCTGAAGTCGCCTCCAGATGGAAACGCTGGAATAATAGAATAAATGTTGGGATAAACGTCAGATTGTCTGATGGAAAATCAATAATTCAAGCATCTGAAAGGCCTATCAGTGAACAGCATCACATATTAACCAAATTCTACCAAGTTAGTCATGATTGTTGATTCAGTTACATGTTTTCAGTGATTATTGACCTGTTTGATAAAAATAAAGGTTTTTGTGTCTTTTGTTTCTAGAAAGTTCATCTGAGTGGCAGCGCACAATGGCTGCTGTAGAAATGGCACAAAGTATTTGAGTCTAGCGATTAGTACGCTTTATTTTTCCTAATAAAATAACTTGACATGCAGGATGTTAAAGGTTGTAATGCACACAAACTCAGCAGAGATTTTCTGTCTTATTTCTAGGAAATATGTTGATTATTTATGTCTAAATTCCTAACAGTTTGATTTTTGTATATTTAATGAGGAGATTTTTTTATTTTTCTCAAAGTCCTTTGTAACATGATGTTTACATAAATATCAATATTAGGAATGCATTGATCCACTTTTTTCCACTGATATCTGAGGTTTAGTATCAGTTGATAACAATATAATACTGAAAAACAGCTAATTCACGTAAAACGTTTCATTTTTAAACACAGACAAATTACAGCTTCATGAGCTCAAACGTGAAAACATTTTGCAGTAAAGCTATAAAATGTCCACAACATTTCTGCGTCTGTTTGTGGGGAAAAGCGTTTGGACTGAAGTTCCTGCTGCTGTTTCTGATAATGTTGATGTAACAACTGCATGTTAATCTCTTCCTCATCCTGGCAGGGCGGCGAAATCAGCCGTCGCTCATCCTCACTTTGCAACTCCACACATAACTGTCACTTTATTGAGGAGATTTAAACAGACAAAGAGGCCCTTACAGTTGGCTCCTGGCTGGAATAAATCTGGTAATTTCACACACACACACACACACACACACACACACACACACACACACACACACACACACACACACACACACACACACACACCGGTTCCACACAGTCTCACCTCTAATTTCCCATTATCATCCTGCAGTTTCTCTGAATTATTCATGGGATGGCCTTGCTGTAGGGAGGAAGTGAATGGATGGGGATGGCTGAAAAAATGGAAATTAAGTGAAGAGGTAAGAGAAGAAAAATGCAGAGTGAATTAAAGGTGATAAAAACTGGAAAAATAAAGACTTGTTGAACCTTTTTGAGGAAAATATAGCAGCGGAAAGACAGAGGAGACAAATGACCTGAGTTCAGTTTTCCTGCCACCTTCTTCAAATCTGACAAGATTCATGTCAAACGTTTGAGCAGCAACAAGATTTGTTTCTGCCGCAGTCATTTTGAAGATGTTAGTAAATGTTTCCAGAGGTCATGAAAGGTCAACCAGCCATACAACGTTTTCAAATCAGCCAATCAGAGTTTGTGTGGAAAGAAATTCCCTTTGTGCTGCTTTTCCTTTGAAGATGTTCACCAAAAGGTCAAAAGGTCAACCAGTTCCTCCCATCCCCAAGCTTCACTCAAATCTAACAAAGTTGGTGTCAACGTTGGTTGACCTCTGATGACCTCTGGAAACATTTTTTATTAAGATCTTTCAAATGGTAGCAGCACAAACTGTAATGTTTGCTGCACAACCGCAGCACAAACATGTGACATCGACTTTGCTAGGTTCTGGTGATGTGGATGGCGGGCGGCTGGTTTTAAACTTTTCTGAATATCTTCAAAGCAAAAGCAGCACAAACAAAAATGATGCTGCACAAACGTTGCACAAACATCTGACCCCAGTTTCGTCTAATTTGAAGAAGAAGAGGGGATCAACGTCTCTCAGGTGGACGAATGTGAGACTGGAAAAATGCAGGGCGGCAGATTATGGCAGATTTAAGTCCAAAGCAACGCATAAATACAGCTGTCATGTTTGAAAGCCATAAATTGTTCCAAATTAGTGGAGCTTTCATTCAACATATGCCCACTTACAGAGAGGAAGAAGCCTGGTGGGTGGAGAACAGCGATTCAGAGATTTATATTTCTCTCCACCTGTCCCACCTGATTCTCTCCTCCAACTGAGAGCGAGCTTGAGGAAATCTGCGCCTAAACTGAGTCCTGTCTGAATATTCATCGGCTTAATTTGCATAACCCACAGATGGCAAAAACAGATGCTCGTTACGGCAAGTGTCAATTTTCAAAAATGTGCCTTTATGACAAAACAAATAAAGCTATAAAGGAGAATGGAGTGACTGGAGGCGTCCTGGCGGAGAAGCCAACTGTGTCTCTGTGTCCAAGACGGTTAGTGCATGAAAAACGTTGAAGTGTGCAGCGCACAGTTCACAGCTCTCCACATGGCCGGTCGCCCATATGGGACAGGCGTTTCCTGTCACTTTGATTCAGTCGATCGTACATGCGGCATGGTTTCAGCTCTGACAGGGTCACGACCTCTTAAACTGGGCTGGTCTTTATTATTTACAGACCAGCCTGAGTGTAATTAATGGTACCACTCCTCCATTTTATTAGTCCAACAGCAACAGTATTATGGAGAATCAACTTTTTGGATCTTTTTCGTCATGTTGTGATGTTTTCCCCTCATTGATACCTAAAGTATTGCTTTGGTTCTTTCTTGCATGTTTGAGAAGTCCTTTAGTCTCCATGGCAACCACGCCACTGGGTGGACCTAGCCCCGCCTTCCAGGTGCAGCTCCTCCCCCACTCTGCTCCTTCAGACTAGCCAGCAGCAACTAGCAAACACCTGGTGGAACTGATGGTGAAAACCTTGTTAAAGGGTCAATAGATGTTTGGTCCATTTCAAGGCATTAAATGTGGAAGTAAAGCTTCTTTTAACTCATATTTGATTTATAAAGCATTTTATAACAACTGAAAGTAACAAAATAACTTTATTATGATATAAAATGTCCCCTAATCTGCTCTAATAATGTAATCCTATTAATATTAAGGAATAAGTGACTTAAAACAAGCTCCCATTTCTTGTTGAAAACTTACTATCAGTTACTTTTGTCTTATTCTAAGTCTGCTAAGATATTTGCAGTAAAAACTAAACAGAGGAATACTTGGTGAGGTTTTGTGTTTTTGCAGAGCGCCTGCTCCTCAGAGCCCAGATTTGTGACATGGATGTTTCCTGTTGGCAGATACTTTAAAAAAAATAAATAAATCCTTGTAAAAATGAGTGAAGTTTGTTCCTGTAACATGACATTAGATTCCGGTTTGGGTCTCCTGCTCCAGCCTGCTGAAAGCCCAGCGAAGCCCACACTGATGCACAGGCTCCCCGCTGAGCTGCAGGCAGGTTTAGATGTGTGTACAGAAAATGAAAACGTTTCTTTTGGAAGAATTCGATTGCCGGTGCTGCTGCCATAATCTGTTTTTCCTCCTTTTGTTTCATTTCCTCCTTTTCCTGTTTTCTACTTCCTTTGATTAAAACAATACTCACATTTTCTTGTCCCTTGTTGCTTCCTGTTGTATTTTCCCACCTGCTTAGATTGAGCTTCTATGGAGGAACAACACTGACATAATGGAAAATAAAAGCACAAATATATATTTTGTTTTTCCTTTTCCTTATAAATGCGTTTTTGTTAAGAAATTTATTTTCATCAATGTATATATTTTCTTTGTGTTTTTATCAAGAAATGTATCAATATTTTTTCTTAAATATTCAATTTTGAAAGGCATGTTAATTTTAAATCTCGTCAGTTTTGTTCCTCTATAAACTAATTTTCCATTGAAGCAAATATTTCCTCCCGGTGTTTTCTTGTCTTGCTCTGCGGCTCGGTCCGTCTCACCGCTCCGCCGCGCGTTGCTGCTTTCCAGCATTAATTAAACAGCCTTCTGTGTCATCAGCTCGTCTCGTGAGCAGCTTGCTCTTTAATTAGACCTGACCAACGCCAGGGACAGACGCACACGTCTCCCAGCTCTGCTCAGAGCAGCGCAGGTGAACCCGAGGATTCAGATGATGAAGTTTTCTTCATTGTTGGTGAATTTCTGTTTGGGTTTTTTAAAGGAAGCTGCTGCTCATTTATGGTTTTCAGAAAAGTTGTTGCACCAAAAATTCCTGTTTTGATTTGAGAGATTAAAGTGATGAAGAACTTATGCATATTAAATAACACCAATACTAAATTATAGGTATTATTAGAGGTTACACCGACTGCGACCTGCAAGTTAGTTAATATCAGCTGCAATGTTGTATTACATCATTTTGTCAGGATTTGAATGGCAGAGCAGTTTAAGCAGTGAACACATGCAGTGCTGGCATATTTCAGTTTTTTCATAAATTTGCAAACATTTCTACATTTCTGCTTTTTTCTGTCAAGGTGGGATGCTAAGTGAACATTAATGAGAAATAATTTGTAACTTTTTATTTTAGCAAATGGCTGCAATGAAAAAGTGAAAAATGCCAAAAGATTTGAATAATTGTGAAAATGTTAGATTTTCACAATTAGTACTTATTATTCTCACTGAGACTTTTTAAAATTAGTGTAAAATATTTTCAACCAGCTGAAAATTCTTTAATAAAAAAATGTAAAGGAACTTTTTCATCGACATTAGAGGAATGTTGACTTAAAACAAGCTCTTATTTCATTGCTGAAAAGTTACTTGTAAATTAGTTTTGTCTCATTTCAAATGTACTAAGATATTTGTATTATAAACTAAACCAGAAACATTTGGTAATATGTTGTGTTTTTGCAATATTAGCATCAAATTATGCATAATAAAAATAGTTTTGAAGCAATCTATTTACATTTTGAAAATGCAGATTTATCAAAGTTAATATGTTCTTGACGTGACAAAGTCATTTCATTTTTCCTCCACAGAAAACAAAACTTAAGCTGAGTTGACTCCTTTCTGCAGTTTGGTCCAGTTTTTGTAGCTAGACATATTTGCTGTGGGTTACAGGATTTGGCTGTCCTTCCCTTCACCGCAGCCAAATCGCCGCAGAGCGAAGGAGGCAGCATGAAGCCCACTCTGCCGATGCTGCCTCTTCATATTTCCTGCACATAAACACTCGTTTGTGTCGCTGTGAACCAGACCAAAGCCAGCCATGTTTGGCTAATTGGAGGCTCTACATTTGCTCCATTTGTCATGTTGTATTTACAAGCAGTCAAAAAGTATTGGTTTGCTTTTGAGCTGGAGGAAAGTGTGAAAAATTTCCAAATTTAACCTTCGGAGCTGAGATTCCTTTTGCCATTTTTTCTTCTTGTTTGGAGAGGAAACGTGAGACTCAGGGTTTTATTCACTGCAGGATCTGGAACGGCAGCCGGGTTCTGCTGCTGAGGACCATCAAAGGTTGCTAATGTTCACAGACAGCAAACAGCATCAACCTGTGTTCATCCAGATGGGAAGACTTTGAAAAATGTAACTTTAAAATTAGCATTTGGAAATATATCAGGATGTCATGTTTAAGCTCGTAAATTAAAATGTATTAAAAATTATGTGTTTCCAAGAATATAGTAATATTTTATAGCATAATAAAGTAATTATGTTACCTTCAGTTGTTATAAAAATGCTTTATATATGAAATATGACTTAAAAGAAATTTTACTTCCTGATTTAGTGCCTTGAAATTGGGTCCCTGTCTCTTTAAAAACATGGTTCCCCTATTAACCCCTTGACGTTTTTCAGAGCATTGATGAGAACCAGCTCCTATGATGAGCTCAGCAGTCCCACCAGGTTTTTGCTAATTGCTGCTGGTTAGTCTGAAGGAGCCGAGAAGCTTGGAACCTGAAGCTCAGAAGAGGAGCTTTTCCCTGGAAGGCGGGGCTTGGCCCACCCAGGCGTTTTGCTCAGCTGAATAGTTGCCATGGAGATTAAAGGATTTCTCAATCATGCATGAATGAAAGTAACACAATGTGTTTTACAACATGATGTAAAGCTGAAAAGGGTTGATTTTAGGTGATACCGCCCCTTTAAACGCTGTAGGAAAGCATCAGACAAGAACATTTAACATTCGGATATTCTAAATATTCTGATATTTAGTCCAGCATGAAAAGACAAACGGCTCCACAGACGTCCCTCAAATGCCTTCTGCTGGAAGGTTGTGAAATTTGAATTAGGTGATGACTTCAAAAGATAAATAATAAATAAAAAGGTTCTGTCTTTTCATTTGGAGAATATGGAGGACCAAAGGTGACGTCATTAAAAGTAAAGCAGAAATATTCTGTTTTTCTCTTTTCATATACATGCATGTTGTCAAAAACAATTATATGTTAAAGGAAAACTCAAAAGAAAATACATACGTTTGTTGCATTATTTTCAATTTTGTGTGTTTCGGTCCTCCGTAGAGACGACATGTGACCTCCTGCTGTCTCTGCTCAGACTGACAGGCGGCGGCTAACGACCTGGAAGCGTTTTCACTCGCTCTACATTTGAATCCGAGTGCACACACACCGGAGTGTGTTGACGTGCGTTGGGACGGTTTCCGTCCTGCTGAGCCCTGCTGAGCCCCAGGTCCTTCCTGCTAGACTAGTAATTAGGACAGGACATGTTGACCAGGATCACCTTCAGCTGGGACCGCTGACAGAACAAGGACAGACGAAATTATACACCTGGACGCTTCATGGCTTTTTCTCTCTCTGTTGGTTGACGGCCTAAGACCTAAAGTTGTTGTTTGACCCATTTAAAGGACTGAATTAATGTCACCTTGTGTCACAGCTGACCATCGTGGAGAGTTTTCTGCACCATCTCAGCGTTTTGTGGTTGAGACAAAGGAAACGACCAGCAAACGGTTCCCAGTGTGAAAACAGTTAGAAATGCTGTCAGCTGCACATTTACAATGGATTAGAACAAGATACTTTATTTTCAAATAATCAACACTTTGTACTTGAAACTGATACATGTAATCATTCAATTATAGTGTAAATAAAGTAGGACTGCAATCCATCCACAGCAGCTCAGTACTAACTAGTTACGTTACTTTTAGGAGTACTTTACTTTTACTTGAGTATTTTCATTCTGAAGTATTTCAGGAACTTTGTTCTTCTCTATTGTTGCAGATTTTTACTTCTTTAACTGATTGATCACATTCTGGAGAGAAACCATAAATCATAAACCAACATGAAGTCGAGTTCAAGGAAAATATCTCAGCTTTTCAAAATTTGAAGAAGAAATGGTGGATATTTGTATTCAGCCCTCCTGAGTTTATACTATAAAGAAATAAAACAGTTTTTTTCTCAGTCAGTGTGAAAATCGCAAATATATTAACATGATTTTGAAGTTTCGTACAGATTGCAACATAAATCTGCATTATGTTTCTGTTTTATTTCAAGATTTATTTTAAATCCATCATATCACCTTCCTTTCTCGTTGTTTCATAGAAACATTACAACATTTTTCAGCCTCAGGTTTTAGCTGATGAGTTATGCCTAAAAATAAAATTGCTCAGGGTTCTAACAAAACATTCGTCACAAGATAAAAAATTACACCCAAATGAGCAGAAAGTGGTGATAAATGTGAGATCCAAACAAGCAGCTTGAGAAAAATAACAGCTATTTGAAAAATCCTTGTTTACCTCACAATTTGCACAATAAGGACAAATAAATGAACACCTGAACATTTTATCCAGGGATTTCATGCAGATAATATTCTTAATGTTTTCAGTTTTTCTGCTTTTTTGGGGTTTCTGTTGTCATGAGAATCACTGGAAATATTATTTTCTGTCTTTTCTTCCAACATGAAGCCTCATAGTATGAAAATATCAATGTTTGCATTTGGATATAAAATATGTCTCTTTCTTACCTGCATTTTACCAGATAAGTTGACTGAGAACAAATTATTATTCCCAGCAGAAAACATGAAAACATCATAAAACCAAATAAATAAGTAATGATTACGACACAAAGACTTTTACTCAAGTAAAAGTAAAAAAACTTCAACATATTTTTACTCAAGTAAAAAGTAACAAGAAATTACTTTTATGGTAGTTCCTTATAATGAAACAAGGTTTTATTTAATTAGAATTATTACTTTACAAATATTCATTTTTTAAAGTTTGCACCACCATTTTGACATATTTTATTGTTAAAGCAGCCTGAGGCTCCGAACTTGAAATAAATAAATTAGAGCAAAGTTTCTGGTTCTTTATGAAGCTACTTTTATTTGAGCTGTTTCTGCTCAACGTGCCGCCCACAGGTACCCACAGGTACCCACTGACTGGTACCGACTGACCCGGATCCACGACTGGTATCCACAGGTACCCACAGGTACCCACTGATGCCGACTGATATCCACTGGTACCCACTGGTACCCACTGATACCCACAGGTACCCACTGGTACCCACTGACTGGTACCCACTGATACCCCGGATTTTATGGCAAGTTGTTCCAATCTACACTGCAAAAACAGAAAATTTAACAAATAGTTTTAGTTTAGGTTCTTGTGCAAATATCTTAGTACATTGAAAATAAGACAAAACTGAATCACAAATAACTTTTCAGCAACATAAATACATATTTTAGGTCAATAAATCCTTAATATTGATTGTAAAATTCCACTGGCCGATTATTTCATGTCGTTGCTTAGCAACCCCAGCCACGCCCAGTTCTGTTCCACTGGCAGATTATTTCACTTGTTTTGTTAGAAATGAAATAATCTAGAACTTTTCATCAATATTTAGGGATTATTTACTAAAATAAGTTGTAAATTAGTTTTGTCTTGTTTTAAGTGTCGTAAAAATTTTGCACTAGAAAGTAAACCAAATGACTTGTTATGATATTGTTGGGGGTTTTGCAGCGTATGAGAGATGAAAGACAATATCCTACTAAATATTAAATCAACCAATCAAGTTTATTGGTGGAATATTTCAGCAGAAATGTGGCTTAAAGTGGCTTCATTAAAACAAAGAAAAACCCCAGCAGTCAATAATTAAACTAAAATCAATCAATGAAACATTGGTCAATGTTTCATTTATTATGGTTCAGAAGCAGCTGAGGTTGATTTAAAGGAACTCGTGTTCCTATATTACATTTGTGGTCTGATGTTTTGTGCCTCCCTGCCGGCCTTGACCTTTCCTTTCTTCTTGACCTTTCCTTTCTTCTTGACCTTTCCTTTCTTCTTGACCTTTCCTTTGTTCTTGACCTTTCCTTTGTTCTCTCTGACTCTAACATAAGTCACAAAATAATGTTCATCTGCTTCAACATGCTTTACTTTTGTTTATGTAGAGAAATACATTCCAGCTAAAGAGGCAATAAATACCCACTTCAGTAAATCACACATCAAGCAATTAAGGCGTTTGACAGCCAGCGCACCCTGTGCTGTTCCAGGTCGGCTCCTCAGGCCCCCCTCCCGGCTGAGAAACGCGATTTGGGAAGCATTATCTCAGTGTTTTGTCATCGATTCCCCTGACTGATCGCGGTTCCCGCTGGGCAGCAGGCTCTTACTCTTGATTTATAACCAATTATGTGATGATGATCTGGTGCAGAAGGCTGTGAATGGGCTGCGGTTGGTTAGGAGAGCAGTGGGAGCAGAATAAATCACCAAACAGAGTCTGAACGCGCCGCCGTCTGTTTCATCTGCCTTCGTGTTCCTGATCTTCCGTCTCTTTGTGACATTTAAAACATTTTTTATTTTTGGTGGGGTTTGTCAGGATCAGAGGCGGCCAAAAATATACTCAAGTAAGACGAGAAATACCTCCACATTTTTTTACTCCAGAAGAAAATGATCAGTCATTTAATATTATTGCATCATCAGATGGACCAAAATATAAACTTGAGTGGAAATGTTGAAACCTTCAGCAGCAAAATGACAATAATCCAAAGAAGCAGTTATGAGGAAAAAACCTTAAACTGCTGCTGCACCAGTTTCCCAGCAGGTTGTTGCTAAGCAACTAAAGAGCGAGTTGCTAGGTAACTAAAGAGTTGGACAAAGCATCCAAAAATTTTACTCAAGAGTCGCAAGACTTCAAGGTATTTTTACTCAAGTAAAAGTAAAAAGTTTCCGTCCAAGAAATTACTGAAGGAAGAGCAAAAAATACCAAATCATTTAATATTTAAAACTTACATCAAAAATATCAAATTAAGTGGAAATGTTGGTATTTTAAGCAACAAAATGAGGCAAAATAAAATTCCAAATCATTTTCTTTCCCTGAAAAACTTATGAACTTGAACAGAAGCTGCAGGTTTGAAGGTTTTCTGTTGAAACAGGTTTGATTTTCATTCAGTGGGAAGAAAATCCAGAAATTTGACTCAAGTAAGAGCAAAAATACTTTATAATAAAATGACTCAAGAGAAAGTAAAAGTACAGCGTAATAAAGTAATTTCTTTCAGCAACATCCCTGCAGGGATGAGACTGAGTAAATGTAACTGTAGTTGGATCCCATCTCTGGTCAGGATTAATTGTAATCTTTTATAAAATATTTTGAGAAGCTGTTTAATCTTGCTGACTGCCAGGTGCAGAAATAAAGTCGCAGTTTCATATTCTGCTCTCCTGAGTTCGGCTGTTAATGAATCTCCAGCGAGCGCATCATTATTTTATCTCCCTCCTTGATCTACTATTCATGAGAATTAATTTTAGATTAACACAAAGCTGGTTCGCTGCCTCGTTGCTTTATTGAATGGCAAATAAGTAATTGCACATAACCAACACAGAACTCCCTCAGCAACCTGCGAGCCTCGTTGATTAAGAACAAACATGTTGCTCAGTGAGGCTCAGTGAGGCTCAGTGAGGCTCAGTGAGGCTCAGTGAGGCTCAGTGAGGCTCAGTGAGGCTCAGTGAGGCTCAGTGAGGCTCAGTGAGGCTGCGGCGCTCACCAGTTATTTCCTCTGGTTTAATGAGGTGACTTGTTTACAGTACTTTCATCTTCATGAGCTTTTGTTAACCTGTTGAGAACGAGCGCCTCGTCTCCCGCAGCCTGAGGAACAGCAAGGTGGGACGGAGTTCATATTTGCACACGCAGCTTGAATGGTCCTTCAGGGACGATCCAGCTTTCATTGAACAGTGTATCAATATCCGTATCAATTAGGATATCACAGTTTCTCTGGAAAAAAAAACAACTTTCTGCCAGATGGAGGATTCTTTACTGAAAACCACGGAGCCTTTTATCTCTCTTTCACTCTCCGTCATTAACTGGTTCCTAAAAAAGCTCCTGCTGGGAGACAAAGCAACGTGTTGCTACAGTGAGACAGAAGCTGATGGCATGTGGGACATCTGATCATCTGAACATCTGGACGGGGAGAATCTGTTCCACTTTCTTCCCCACGCAGCTTTAAGAAGCAGGTTTCATTCACAGTGTGTTGCTGTTGCAACAGGAAGGTCAGACGTGCCAATAAGTTAAAAAAAACCTGACAGGGGACCTGATGTGCTTCCTCGAATAGGATCGGCCTATACAAAACCTGTTCACCGTTTCAGTCTGCCTTTCATACTAGCAGCCTCCCTTTGGAGGATTCTTAAGTTATGTGGCTTCGTGTTGGAATATTATGGGAATGATGCTGATCCGCTTCTGAAGGACCAAAACACAGAAACATGAAAACACCAGAGGAATTTGCTGAAACTTCATCCAAAGTAATGAAAATAAAAAGATTTTTACATCATGATGGGAAGAGAACTGGGAGGGTTTGGACTGAACAGCTGTGTTGTCATAATTATGGAATGTTTGAGTTTTATCTGTTTGTATTTTGATCATTTTCTTGTTGTTTACTTTAGTAGAGATCATTATCTGTTTGTTCCTCTGTATTTAGTTCTGATTCTCTGAGTTTTATTAATGCTCATCTTTCCATAATAATTACCTCCATGTCTCCAGATTCCCTCCAATATGTAGAAATTCATCTCACCAGTTTATTTGCCTGGTTTATATTGTTTTGGTTAATTTGGTCAAAATTGTTCTTCCAAATATATCCTGTAAAATAATGATTCATGAGTTTCATCCATTTAAAATATTCAGTGAAAACCTCACAATAAAATCATCAAATAAAATGACTTTAGATTCTAGAACATGAATCTCTGAATGTATTTATATTCAGATGCACAAACAATTTCATTGAGTAATAAATGAGTTGATTCACTTCAGAGCCTGAAGTTCTTTAACTTTGTGTTTCGTTATTTTCCCTGAAGTTGAATTCACTCCAGAAAAGCTGGAGGAACCACAGCTCCGACTGCGTCTGCAGCATCTGCAGCATCTGCAGCATCTGCAGCGTCTGCAGCATCAGCAGTGTCTGCAGCATCTGCAGCATCTGCAGCGTCTGCAGCATCTGCAGCGTCTGCAGCATCTGCAGCGTCTGCAGCTCGCAGCGTCTGCAGCATCTGCAGCATCTGCAGTGTCTGCAGCATCTGCAGCATCGGCAGCGACTGCACCATCAGGTATTAAATCATTCCCTTCCATCAGTTTTTAACAGCTAACAGCTGTTAGCCGCTGCGAACAGCTGATTGGAAGCTATTGCTCTGTAGTTTATTTATTGTAGTTTATTTAATGCATAGAGGCAGAAGATGCTGCGCTGATGTTAATCACCAGCTTGGTTTCCTCTGTGGTCAGAATAAATCCAGTAAATGTGAGTTGACCTTTGACCCGCGACGCCTGGCATCTCTTTGAAACTCCCTCAGTTTGGTTTTGGATTTCAGGATCAGGTCAGATTTGCTCTCCTCCTTATTGATCAGCTTTAGCCTTGGCCAATGCTAGCATGGCTAACCCTCCTTGAAATTCTCCTTCAAGGTCAGAATGGTGGAGGATTGATCGATCGCCGTCCCGCAATAAAATACATTCCTGGAAACAACCTCTGCTGCTCTTTTCCATTTAAAGCTCTGCTATGAAATGATCTGACTTTTCATTTCTAGGTCACCTGGTGCGGTCGTTTCCTTCCTGGCTTCGGCTGCAGCTGGACATGCTGTCATTGCGAAGGCGACGCTCGACGCCTGTAAGCCGTTTTCTGAATTGGGACAATTTTTGCTCTGTGAGCTGAAAGTGACGCCTGTGAAAGTTCAGGACGGTGACGATGTTAGAAAAATGGAAGCCGCACAAATCTCAATCTGTATGGACAATTTTAATTTAAAAAATTAGGCATTATAAATAAATAAAATGACAAAAAGATTAAAGTTGGATGATGAAGGTCAGTTAAAACGATGGTTAAACATGGAGAATAAAAATATTTTTTCGGCAAAATACAGTGAAGTAAGACAACTAAGATATTTGCACTATAAACTAAATCAAAATTAATGGGTAACATTTAGTTTTTTCAGTGAATCCTGAGTGAAAAGAACTGAATTTTAAGAACTCATCAAAATGTCAACGTTTTGAATTTATTACTGATTTTGTCCTGTGCTAAAACACACAAAATATTTGGTTTATTGGTGCCAATAAAAGTGAATTATTATTGTGTCAAATTGTTTGAAAATGCACAATCCTAAAATAAATTAAGTTTTACCCTTTTTATTCATTTTATAGTCAACAAAATTTAGCTCATTTTTATAAAAAACATCCAGAAACAGTAAAATCAAACTGAAAACTGATTTCTACAAAACAGTGACAATAAAACAAGTGATTTTATAAATATTCACCGTCTTCTAGCTGCAGCACCTGATTGGCCCTCTGTTAAATTAGGTCAGTCACTATAAGCAGGTATATAATATTCATCCACTCATTTTATTTCATTGTCATTATTGTCATTATCAAACTGCAGTTTTACGCCAGTTTCTGGGTGAAACTGTTACCCAGAAATCAGTTTTCACTTTGATATGAAAAGTTTTTGTGTTAAAAGATGATTGATTTGTAAAAACTACACAAAAGCAAAGAAAGATGAACGACTTTTAGAAACTGAGAGCCGTTTGTGGAAACGTTTGTTTCTCTTTTTGAGAACCATGTTTATGACATTCCCGGGTCAGCTCAACTGAAATTCAGTGCAACGAGTCAGAACAAAAAGACCTGCTGATGCTCTGCTGTGATGTAACCAACTCGTCTAAATAAAACGCAGTGAAAGCTGCAAAAAGCCCGTTGGCTTAATGATCCTCTGATCGCTCGTTTGAGAGGCAGAAATTAATTCATGGTAATAAATGAAAAGACGAAAGCCTTCATCGTATTTTATTGCTGAATGAAAAAAGACACTTGATTGAACTGGTCTGTAATCACATCCATCTAAATCATTATTGTCGTTATTTATGTGTGATCAGAAATCAAACGCTCATGACTTTAGCGGCTATTAGTCAGAGTTATTAAAATTGAATCATCGGCTGCAAACAGCTTCTTGTCATCTGCATAAGAAATAGTCAAATAAAGGAGCATATTTCTTCGATCAGTTAAATAATGTCAGATATTATTACAGAGACGATGGCAGCAGCTTTCAGTTTGATACTTTTGATACTTTCAGTCTTCATGTCTTAGTTTTTACACATTATCACCTCGTGTTCATTTTCTGCTTTCTGACGTTTTATTTTGGTAAAAACTTCTTTAATTGTCATTTTTCTTCTGGTTTGTGTTTCTCTGCTCTCTGTTTGCTGCTTTCTTTATCATTTCTCCCTCCATCTCGTCCTCAGCTGCTCTTCATCTGCTCGTCATCCTCACCTGTCTTCACTCTGCTAACCAGACCTCCCAGTAGTTTCTCTGGTTTCCTCCCAGTTTGCTGTCGTTTCCTTGTTTCCTGTAAGTTCCTCCATCTGCTGTTTGCTGCTGACTGGAACTTTTATTATTATCCTAAATGAGTTTTGTAATTCATCGCTGACCAGTGGAAAATAGGAAGTTTTTACTTTAGTTTGAATAACTTCCTGCTTTAATATGTTTATAGTGATGACAGGATGCAGGGAAAGTTGGAAACATTATTTCTTACTGTGTTGCTGGTTTTTCTCCTCACAGTTGATGTTGCTGCAAACTTTTTGTTTTGAACATTTTTTGCTGATGGGTTGAATTTTTTTAAAGTTTGGGACATAAAATACAAGAATAAATTGTGTTAAATAGCTAAATTGGTTTATATGCTCATTTTACTCCAGATGATTGCAGATATTTTTCTGTTGAAAAAAACTGACTGTAAACCCAAATACTGTGGCTGTTATTGATGTTTTAAATCGTTTTATTCTTCTTGAGTTAAACTCTGTTTGTTTTTCTGTCTTTTCTGGACTTAAAGACCCGTTAAACACTTGACACAACCTGCCTGTTGATCAATTCATGAACTCTGTCTGACCTCTGGGCTGATTACATCATTTTGTGCACAGAGTAAGAGCTGAAGAGGAAAATTATTTTGTTATATTTGAGACATTTGGGGGCTTAATTAGAACTCAAATACTTAAATAAAATATTTTTTATCATTGTTTCCATCAATCGTATAATTTCTCAAGTTGGAATTAGAAAAAAAAACTCATTTAATGAAAAACACATTTTTTGATAAAAGTTATTTTTTTTGTTTGGTTGTATAGAAATTGGTTTATTTCGCAAAAATGCAAAGGAAACATTTTTTGCATCACGTAGGTCACATGGTCAACAGCCAGATGTTACTACTGCTGGAAACGATGGAGAAGACGGCAGGAAGTGGCAGGATGACGATTTGTTGTTTTTCTCTCTGGATGATGAAAGTTTTCAGTTTGGTATTTTGGTCTCAACCAGCCTTTTTTCTGAAGGATAAGAAAATTCATAATTTATTTGTTTTTATTTATTTTGGATATTTAAAATGTCGCCCACTTCCTGTTAAATGTTTATTAGAATTTTGAAGTTTATTTGAGAACAAGTTATTACTTTATTATTATTATTATTCCATTCCCATTGTGTTACTTGAAAATGGTCTCAAACCAAAAATATTATCTGGGAGAATTTATTTATTGCGACAGGCCTGCTTGATATGAGGAGACTCTGGAAGCTACTGTGTTGCTCCACAAGTACAGAAAATGAAGAGTTAATCACAGAGTGTAAATACATCAGCATTAATCAAACCCTGTTAAAGTCAGCTATGCTGTGAAAAGGTTTTGTTTTTGTTGGTTTTGTGAATCAAAGCTCAACCTGAGCCAGAAGGACAGGAAGGAAACGGGAAGATAAAACCTCAGAAGCATGAAACGCGACGCGCCGTCATGCTCGGCTGCCGGAGGATTTGGGTCACCTGTGTTTATTGACAACATGACAGCGACAGTCGGATGAATTCTGACGCATTTAGGGAAATGCTGTCCGCTCCGTTTCCAGAAAATTCACAGCGAACATCTGGGAAGAACAACGAAAGGAAAATCCTCCAAGATTAGAGCTTCACTTCACCTGACATCCAAATTCACCTTCAGCTGTTTCCACTGAAATCCTGTCAGTTCATGTCATCAGCACATGTAATTATGATTATATGCAATGTGCAGAGGTGAGAAAAGTACCCAAAATCATCACTGGAGTAGGAGCAGCGCGACTGCAACATATTTATACTCAAGTAAAAATGCAGCTTAGTAAAAATCCCCCCACATGTAGATTTCTCCAAAATAAAAGCCTCCCCAGTAAATGTAACTGAGTAAATGTAGCTAAACTCTGGCAATGTGTCAACACATGAAATGTTTTTCTGTTTGTTATCATCTATCAGTTTTATGGTTTTAATGGAGGATCTGTCTGATAACCTGGGATAAAATGTTCCAGTTATTGGCCTTAAGAACCTGAAGGATCATTAAAGGTTTGCTGAGGCCATGTTTGGTTTTTTTGGCTTATTATTTTACTTTTTTTAAGTCCATAAAAGTGATTTATTCTCAGTTGTTGACAGAACGTTGAACCTCGTTGCTTAAATTTGCTTTGCAAATAAACTTGTTTGATGTTTATTTTATTCCCAGAAACAAAAATAAGAATTTTCTTCCACTAATTTTCCTGCATTCAGCAAAATATAATGGATGGATATAACCAAGTTTGTTTTTCAGTAAAAACTCACTAGATGTTTGTGATTCGTGCTAAAAATAAAAGCAAAAAACAAACAAAAGAAATTAGTATTTTTCTTTGTAATAAGTTACAAAAACATTCTTTGTGTTATAAATATTCTCAGTTTTAGGAAATGTTGCCACTTTAAATCTCATCCTAAGAAAATTAAAAAGTGATCAGAGAGCCATGTTTGGATTGCAAAATTCATCCATGGGGCCACAAACGGCCCGAGGGCCACAGTTTGGACCCCCTGCAGTAAAATAACTTCACACAATGAAACAAGTGCAGTGAATTTTCTTCTTCTATGAACTTGTTCTAATAATAGGCGGGCGGCTGCCAATCAGCAGCTGCAGATCCAAATCCTTTCTGAAGTGTGTCATTGTTCGCCGCCGTCGCTTTCATAGACAGATGGTCAACAAAACCAATTAACCTTTTTCCTTCTTCCTCCAGACTCTCATCTGCTCCTCGCCTTTCGGGTCGGCCCATCGGGAAGACGTTGGCCCACCTGGATGTTTCCATCAGGAGACGACTGAAGCTGAGCTGGATTTCAGCATTGAGATGGTTCCTCCGTGTCCTTCAGCCGCAGCTGAATCCTCGGACAAATAAGAGCCAAACGGTTGGAAACAGGAACGAAATGCAGCCGTGTTGTCTTTAAAATCACTTTCAGTGATAAATGTGTCATAAAAAATAACTTTAAGATGTTCAAATATAAAACAAACTGTTTCTGATACAATGTATTGAAATTTACTTAAATATGATGTTATGTTATAGTAGAGCTATAGAGATAAAACAACAATAAACTAAAGCAGTTTGCTAAATTTTTCAATTTATTTAAGTATAATTAGCGAAAATTCATTGCAGTAAAACAAATTTCTCTGTGTCTCAGGAAGGATTTGAAATATAGTTGGTTACATATAATAATATTTTCAGTCTCGGGCATTTTAACCCTTAAGTCTTTAAAGAGAAAAAAAAGAGACCGAAAGACGCAAACAGTTCAATTTGTATTTTAAATATGAAAACAAACATTTTATTATCTGAATTGCAAAAACAGCATTTAGGTCATTTGAACCAATCTGACCAAACAGGCGGCAGACCAGCTCTGGTTGCTAGGTAACGGGGCGGAACTCTGCTGGGGTTGCTAGGTAACGGGGCGGAACTCTGCTGGGGTTGCTAGGTAACGGGGCGGAACGCTGCTGGGGTTGCTAGGTAACAGGGCGGAACTCTGCTGGGGTTGCTAGGTAACGGGGCAGTGCCTGCTTACTGGTGACCAGAGAATTTTTCAAACTGCTTATTTTTCAGGCACCAAAAAACATGAATTTATTACTAATAAATGGCTGCCTGTGTGTTTTTTATTAGTATTTTAAAGTTTACTTTTTATGATTTTAGAAACAGTAGAGACTCAAGTGGAAGTAAAAACCATGCAAAACGTGACTTTTGCATAATATTTCCTCTTTACCTTAGTAAGGCATCATGTTGGGCTTTTGGGAAAATATTTCAGCTACAGTTTCTTCACCATCTGTTCAAACACTTTATTTATTCAAAAATTTTCTATCTTTGAACCTTCATATCTGCAAGGTGCTGAATCTTAATGACTTTTTTTTTTTTTCCCTCAAACCAACTATTCACATTTTTTTTTCATCTTAGCAGGTCTGATTTTTCTCCTGACTATGTAAAGCAGGCAGAATCAGTCTGAGCTGAGCTCATGTTAGCATTGCGTGTTGACATTGTGCGCTGGCGCCATGGAAACAATACCCACAGAAAGTCAATTAGTGGCTTTGTCATGAATGACACATGGGCTTGTTTGCTCAATTAAGGAATCGCAAACAGAACAAAATCTCTTTCTTATGTACAGGAAATCTGACGAGTTCAGTTTCTGAGGGGAATATTTTTGCCTGTTTGGACCAATTTGACAGATTCAGAGTTTAATTAAGATTTGGGCCATAAAAACACATTATGTGCTTTTATTTAAGCTGCTTTACTTAAAGATACTTTATTTACCCTGAAGGAAAGTTAAATGTTGTGACTAATATCATCTGTGCTTCTGCAGCTTTGTCTCTGCTGCAGACATGATATTTTGTAATTAAGAGAAAAATCATAACAGTCTGTTTTGTAAATAACGTTCAGATTGAAAACCTCTTCAGCAGTTTCTTGAATGAACTTTTATTGCTGTAATGTTTGTTTATGTGCAACAGGAGTGTGTGGAGGGGATAACTCACACATTGTTTTAATGTCACTTGTTTTGTTGTTAAAGGTCATTTTAAATGTCTGATATCTCATCTACTTTGTTTAAAGTCAATCTTCTCTGTTTGTGAGGGGCAATCTTCTCTTTTCTTCTCTTTTCCAGGTTTACTTTGTTTCCCATCAGCTTGGCTTGAACATTATCCTGCTATTAATGCAGGTTTGACAAAAAGAGATACAAAACGTGGAACAAGAGCAGCAGAATAGAAACTGGAAGTGAATGTCTTCCTTAGTGAAATTTTTTTCTGTTTGTTCCAGGGCAACCAGAGACGTTTTTCTGATTGTTCTTCACATCTTTCGGTCTGTGAGCGCAGAGACGGAGGGACAGACCTGAGTGCTGGCAGCTGGCGCAGGTGGGTCCCGCTTCCTTTTTCTCTGGCAGAGAAATAAAGTTGAGAAGAAAGATGACAGCATCAGCTTAATGTGTTTTCACTGTCAGGAGCGAATCGACTCACAAAGCTGAGGCTGCTGGCAAACGCTGACACTCACACCACCTGTGACTCTCTCTATCACACACACACACACACACACACACACGCACCACGCACGCTCTCTCACACACACACACACACACACACACACACACAACCACGCACACCACACGCACCACACGCACACACACACATCACACACACAGCACATCTGTACGCACACACACACATCACACGCACTATCTACTATCTGCACACACGCACGACACACACACAGCACAGCAGCACACGCAAAAACACAAAATATTCTGAAGTATTTTTGGTTTAGTTTCTACAAAAAATGTCTTTCTACACTCAAAATAAGACAAAACTAATAATAAGTAGCTTTCAGTCATATATATATATATATAAATATATATATATGAGTTTGTTTTAAGTCAATAATTCTTTAATACTGATGAAAGAGTTCAGTTTCCACTGGGAGATTATTCCACAGAAAGAACTGTGCCGTTGCCTAGCAACCCCAGCCAAGCTCAGCCTGTTACCTAGCAACCCAGTTCTGGTTGGCAGATTATTTCACTTGTAACATGGGAAAAATATCTTATCATAAGTAAAAATAATCTGCCAATGGAACTAGAACTTGTTCTGTAAAGTTGCTGAAAAGTTTCTTGTCAGTTCGTTTGATCTTATTTCAAATGTACAGAAATATTTGAATGAGAAAGAAAACCACAATTACTTTGTAAGAGTTTGAGTTTTTACAGTGCAATTTAGAAATATCAGTCATAAGATCTGCAGTAAAATTATAAAATCTTTTCAGACTTCACCTGGAAACTGAAGAAATGTTGGCTTGATACTAATATGTAAGGAAGCATATTTTTATTTATTTATGTTTATTTTATAAGTTAAAGTGTTTATTAATATCTTGACAGTTTATTAATGGGTTTTAACAATGCATTGCTGCTTTCTTTAAGAACATCCATGATCTTGATATGAAAATGAATCGTTTGTTTGTTAAGAATCATCACTTTATCATCAGAATCCTGTTGCTGCTGTCAGGATTCGTCTCGGCTGAGACAAAAGCCTTGTTTTTCTGCCAAACATATTTTGCTTCCTGTTCTGTTTGCCTGCGTCTTCCTGTGGTTTCTTAGAAACAACATCACGTAGTTTAGACACGTATCAGAGTAACTTTTGGTTAAAGGGAAAAAGTTTATCTGCGTGAATAGTTTTTTTGTTTTTTGTTCGTACCACTGAAAGCCTTTGTTCATCTTCTGTCTTCAACTTTTCAACTCCATTTCTTGACAAAATCATGAAAAGGAAAAACAAAACATATATATTTCTGCCTTTATTCTTAATTATGTCAGTTTTGGTCCTCCATAGAAAATTAGCTAATGGAGACTCAAATTCATGCAATTGTGTTTTTGGAGATTATGTTTCCCCAGAAGCTGAAATACGTGAGGTTAGAATCTATTTCTATAATCTAACGCCGACTTCAATCGACGTTCAATAAAAGACACATCTGTAATCTCTGAGCTGCAGCAGAACCGGGTCGGAGAGCCTTTGAGCCGTTCCCATCAGCAGGAGGGAAAGTCTGGCTCGTCCTGCCAAAGGTCACTGAGGTCACTCCGCCTGGCAGCCTGTCACCGTCAGTCCTGGCAAACGCTTCAGACGGTTTGGATCGCTCACAGAACCGCGGAGAAACCGCAGAAAAGAAAGCAGGGAAACTCGAAGCTGAGCTCCTATCAATTAAGAACAAAAACAAATATTTCCTCAGAAATAAAGAGTGAAGTTCAGACTTCATGTCTGTTTGTGTTTCCAGTTCAGCTGGATGATAAATCGACCCAGAAATGATTGAGATCAACCAGGAAACTCGTTTTAGACGAGTTTGAAGTAAAACGATGGTAATTGCACAATAATTCAAGATTCTGAAAGATCAATAAACATTTTAAAAATTCTAAATAAATAAGAAAACAGAAATAAATAAAATGAATTATTAAAATGATCCTAGAAAAAATGTTTATCTGAGACCAAAACACCAAACCTAAGATTTTTATCATCCAGTTCTTGGCAGAAAGAGAAAATCTATTAATCATGAAAATGGAAATTATTATTATTATTATTATTTATCAGGGGATTAATGGATTTATTGCTTATTGTGACAAACCCAGTTGTTTTACCGCTAATACTTGAGACACGACCAACTTCTGGTGTCACAAAATAAATATAGACACTAAGAAAAATATTTGATGCCTTCTTGATTTCACTGCAACAGTTTTTGAAGTTTTTTCAAAGAGCAATAAATCAGATTCACTTCCTAAAATCAGGGCAAAAGTATTTTTTGAAAAATGTTTAAACAGTTTTTCCTGAGCATTTCTTGCAGCAAACTTTTATTCAGAATAGTTTTTCACTCTGTAAATTTTCTTGGTTTTTAATGTTACCAAACAAGAATTTATTGATCTTTACATTTTCTCCGTCAAAGCAGAATGTATTTATGGATCACAGAACGTGTGAAACCTGCAAATTATGCACCTCTTCTGCATGTGAAGTCTCACTTTTGTTGAGGAAACAAAGTGGTAAATATGAAGAATCCATTATCTGTATGACATCAGAAAAACAATTGCTTCCTGAAATTAAAAAAGGTAAGAAGTTCCCGTGCAGAAGAAGCTGTAACTTGTCCTCTGGTTGCTGTCGGGTTGTCACAGCTCCGGCAGCAACGTGTTAATTGCTTTGGGAAAATCCAACAAGCTTTGAGTTTCCAGCTTTTCTTCTGCAGACGGTTTTCTGTTCAGCAGCAAAATATTAACACCTGAAGGATTTAATCACTTGCCCTGTCCAGGTGACCCCGCCTCTCGCCCGGAACGCAGCTGGAGAGGAACCAGCAACTCCCGACCCCGTCAGGGAGAAGGGTGACGGAAAATGGATGGATGGATGGATGGATTTAATCACTGTGTGACGCATGTTCAATGAAAGCAAAATATATATTTCTTGATGAAAACGCCTGTAGAATGACAGGAAAATCCAAAATATATATATTTCTGCTTTTATCTTTAATTATGTCAGTTTTGGTCTGATCTGTGAATTTTCTTTTTCATTCTTAAAGTTCAGTCCTTACAGGAACTTCAGCATGAAAACCGATCAGTTGTGATCAATAGTAGAAGGAAAAACAAAATAATTTTTTAAAAGCAGAAAAAGCAAACATCCTGTGACTTTGATCCACTGCAGGATCTTGTTTTCTGCTGGTTTTGCTCCTGTGTGTCAGTTTTGATCAAAATTAAAACTCAATTGGCTCCAAACTGAAAGCATGAAGTCGTTTGAAGCTTTTCGTTTCTCGGTTTTCAGGTGACCCGATTCTGACCCTCCCATCTGACTCTGTTTGTTCTGCGTTTGCATTGCAAGATATTAATGAAAGGTTAAAGGTTAAAAGGTCAACCAGCGCCCTCATATTAATCCAATCTAACAGAAATGTTCAAATGTTTGTGCTGTAAAAATGTTTTGTTTGTGCTGCTCTCATTTTAAAGACATTAATAGAAACGTTTTTAGAGGCCAACAGAAGCAGCACAAACGATTTTTTGCAGCACAAACCAGTTCAAATGTTTGACTTTGTTAGATGTGGGGGAGGGGCTGGTTGACCTTTTGACCTTTAAACTTCCAACAAAAGCAAATGAAAATTATTGCTTGGTTGATGGAGACTGGCTGTGTGGAGGGGAAGTGTGAGCTGCAGCGCCACCTGCTGGAAGACAACAAACCGTTTAACAAATCCGCTTTTGGCCGACTCGGAGGATAAACGCTGATCCGAACCCAGCGCTTCAGACTAACTCTCTCCTGGGTCGGCTTTGTGAGTCTTTATTTAAGAAGCGACACTCGGTGTGTTTGGTGCTGCTGGACCCGTTTAGCCACACGAGTTCAAACAGGTTTGATATTTTCAGGAGAAATTTCCCCAGTGGAACGAGAGCTGGAGAAACGGGCAGCGGCCGGTCAGCACAAGGTTCACAAACCGAGAGCCACGGCAACGAAAAGCGGCAATTATCAGCAACAAACCTGTCGACATGATTTATCACGCTCTGCTGTTCGGAGGAGAGCTTTAAACTTTGGAGCCAAACGGCCACAGAGAGAGCAACAGAAATGTATCCATTTCTGACTTTGAAAAATCAGTTTTTAGTTTAAAATGAACTTGACCTGCTGCTAAAGTTTTTATCAAGTAATCAGGGAGTTTCTTTTTTTCTGCTGAGGAAATAAGAGCTAAAGTTTTATCACTTACCAAATAGTCAAACTAAACAACCAGATGTTTTCAGAATTTTTTAAAAAAATTAGAAAGCTGAGAACAAAAGATTTTTAGCATCCGATAAGTTTGCAAAAATTATGCTGTACTAAAGTAAAACTACTTAAACATATTTAAAGTATTTCATCAAATTATCAATCATTTAATATCTAAAAATGACATCATCAGGCGAACCAAAATATAAAGTTAAATGGAATTTTTTCTTATTTTAAGGATCAAAATGAAGAAAAAAACAAAACAAAATGAGGCAAAATAAAATGTTTCTAAATCAGTTTCTTTCAGCAGAAGCTGCAGGTTTGATTCTGGGGAGTTTCTGGTTAAAACATGTTTAATTTACATTCAGTGGGAAGAAAATCCAGAAATTTTACTCCAGGAAGAGCAAAAATACTTTATGATAGAATAGTAAACAGTGCAACACAGTAAAAATACTCCTAAAAGTTCATTTTTACTCAAGTAACTAATTACTTCCCAACTCTGATCAGCTGCTAATTTGCTTTAACGATCCTAATTTGTTCACCAGATGCTGAGCGTGTATGGAAGACCAAAACTGACATAATTAAAAATAAAATCAGAAATGTATTTTCTTTTACCTCTTCTTTAAATGGATGCATGTGTAAGGAAAAGAAAAAAACAAAATATACTTCTGCTTTCATTTTTAATTATGTCAGGTTTGGTCCTCCGTAGCTGAGGACATTTATTATAGAGAGACGTGGATCATTCAGAAACATCCAGTCTTAAAGGACTGTGAGTTTTGTGTGTTTCATTCTTTGCTGACTTATTTTTTAGAGCAGTTTTAAGTCCAAAATACAAAACCATAAAATGCCTTTTATAAATCAAGATACTTGAAAAGTGACCATTAATTTTTATTTTACAAATTCCATCTTTAGGCACGTTAATAAGAAATACATTTTGGTTTGGTGATCAGTCGGTGCATGAAGTGGAGCGCTGAGCGTCTGTCGGTTCCTTCCTGTCTTCGCCTGCTGCTGATGAACTTCTCGCCACACACAGCTTCCTATTTGTTGTCGCTGTCCCACAATGCGAGCTGTCTGGGTTTGAAAGTGGTCTTTCCATCAGAGCAGCACAAAAGATCCTTTACAATGCACTGAGGGAAGAAGATCAAGATTTCAAGGAGCGACAGCCAGAGAGAAGAAAAGGTCAAGAAAGGGTAAGAGAAGAAGTGAGAGGCAGGATTGGGGCCGGCTGGCAAAACGCGGTTAGTTATCGTGGCTTTGGGTCTGAACAAAGAGAACAAGAGTCACCAGAACACAGTTTTATAGAAAACACTCCAGATCAACTCAGTAAAAAAACTAAAAACACTTACTTTGTTTTTGGTTCAGTTTCTTAGTACATTTGAAACAAGACGAGAGATTGGCAACAATTTTTGCCCTGATTGCAGATTAAAAGTTTCCGTCTGGAATCCAAACTGGTGTCATTTTCTAGTTGTGGTTGGGGGCTGCACAAAACCAGTCAAAGGGCCACAAATGGCCCCCAGGCCTCCTTTTGGACACCCTGTTACAGACAGCAGTCAGAATGTCGCCTTCATTTATCAGCCGTTTGGAAACGGTCAGGCAAACAAGCATCCAGCATCCTTCACATCCGCTCTAATGAGTTTGGCTTTCCTCTGAGTGGCCCAGTCAAATCAATGACGGATTCCTAATGTGCTACAATAGCACATGGATTAGTGAAGGTATTTAAACACTGGCTTTAATTACAGCTCTGCCTGCTGGGCTTCGGCTGCAGCTCAGCGACATGGAGGACAAGATGGAGAGATTCAGGAGAGGAAGGATGGATCAACGTGACCTTGGGAGGTTTGACCTCTAATTTAGACTGAAAGAATCAACGTGTTCGTCTTCATCCTTCCTGTCTTCAATACGCACTTTTCAGGTTTGCTGGTGATGAAGGAGCTCATCAGCTTTAAAGCTGGTTAAAGATACGAGCCTCTCATGAAAAACATGAATCATTTCAAAGCTTCAAACAGCCTGTGTGTTTCCTGACCTTTGACCCTGAGCTGTTGTAGACGAAGCCACGTTTTAATATGTCAGTTAAGGCATTGTTTTGTTTTATACGCAAAGTAAGGAATTTTAATATCCTGCTGAAAAATTACCAAACAAAAACCGTTTAAACTCAAACCTCTAACAGCTTATCAAGTAAATTTGGTTCAGTTTTTAACGTAAATATCGGAAAAATTACTAATTTACAAGTAACTTGAGTAAAATATAAGACCCTGTTTGGAGTCAATAATTCCTTAATATTGGTGAATAAGTTCCAGTTTCATTGGCAGATTATTTCACTGATATACGACATTTTCCTTGTTACAATAAACTAGAAACTTTTCATCAAATTAAGGAATCATTGAGTTAAAACAAGCTCATGTATTTTACTCAAGTGTCTTCTAAGATATTTACACTAGAAATTAGACCAAAATTACCTGGTAAGATTTTGTGGTTTTTTGCAGTGTATGAATATATGGAGGACCAAAACTAAAAATAAAAGCAGAAATATATGACATTTCCATCCATCCATTTTCCGTCACCCTTCTCCCTAACGGGGTCGGGAGTTGCTGGTTCCTCTCCAGCTGCGTTCCGGGCGAGAGGCGGGGTCACCTGGACAGGTCGCCAGTCTGTCACATATGACATTTATAGATGCAAACACATTTTTAAGGAAAAGGAAAAGCAATATGTATATTTCTGCCTTTTGTCACTTTTGTTCCTCCGTATGTTTGGTGTTTGACCCATTGAAATTAAGTTTTCAGTTTTTGCTTTTCACAGGTTCCACTGCACTGCAAACATCAAGTTAACCGTTTTTAATTTACTGAAAACCCTGCAGTTTGTATGTGAGATGAAAGCTGCAGTGTCCATCATGTCCTCCGTGATGGACGCTGGTCAAACATGGCAGAGAGCCGTTCCCTCCAACAGGACGTCAGAGACGCGACTCCCAATGGCAGCCATCGACCGGCTCTATTTAAATAACCTCCATAAAGCATCTACATCTGATCTTAATTGGATATTGAAGTCCGTTAATTAAAACATTATCTGTGGCGAAACACAGCTGGCCACTCTGACAAGTTAATCAATGAGGATGAGAGGAAGCTGTCGGCTGAACGGCGAGAGGGAAAGAATCCAGAACCACTCTGGACTCAAGAGCATCAAATTAAACCTTTCAGAGGATTTTACATGCATGTCCTGCATTCTCAGCATCACAGGCTCGTTTGTTCAAAGTCACAAACACACCAAGATTCAAATCCTGAGACTTTTATGTAAACTGCTTTAAAATATGATAAACTGAAAACAGAAACTATTTAATCAAACTCATAACCAGAAACTGATTTTTAAAAAATCATAGAAAGACAAACACATTTATTAGATTTTATATTAGAACATTAGCAGCAGGTGTGAAAGTTGGTGATTGAGATCCGGAGCGTGAAAGAAAGAAACTGTTTCCATAAGCATGTCTCAATAATCCATAATCAATAATCAATAAATCACATGGTCAGACATTTTTCCTGTGTTATAAGTGAAATAATCTGCCAGTGGAATAAGAATAAGGTTGCTAGGTAACGGGCTGGGCTTGGCTGAGGTTGCTAGGTAACGGTACAGTTAGCTAGTCATAGTTTTTGGAAACATCTATACAGAGATAGTTTTATTTCTGCTTCCCTTTAATTGAAATGCTGTTTATCTTTGTATTTTGTGTATTTCCATATTTGTATTGCAGAATTTTCACAAGAGAATTTATAGTTTTCATATTTTAAACGTGGATAAGAAGCTGCTGTCCTGGCATTTTTTAACATCAAGCAGAAACAGAGAAAATGGACGATAGTGCAGCTCGTCTGTTTTCAAGACCCGAATGTTTCTGGATCTTCAAGGCGATTCGCTGCAACCTTTCTCAGTTTCTCATTTTGTAGTTCAGTTGGTGAAAATGTTGAGCATTTATGGCAGCATTTTCTCTCCCTATAGTTTAAAGTCTGAAGGTGCGTTGTGCTTCTAGCAGCGTTGCGATGCTGCTGCTGCGATGCTGCTGCTGCGATGCTGCTGCTGTGATGCTGCTGCTGTGATGCTGCTGCTGCTGCTGCGATGCTGCTGCTGCGATGCTGCTGCTGCCAGGTGGCTGATCGGCCATTAGTCTCCCAGTCTGCTGCTCTGCCAGCTCCAGGCTCAACAGGCCAACCGGAGAATAAATGATGATCCAGCCTCGGGCCGCCAGCCTTCGCTGGCCCGGTTCACCCGTTTACACCAGGCCTGCTCTCAGGGCAAATTACATTTTCCCTTCAAATATTTGCCTTTATTAATGCTGCACAGCATGGTAATTAATCTCCCCAACAAAGGAACCATCTGCCTGACCTAAAAATTGGAATTATGCTTTGCTGTCCTGTGATTAAGATGAATGCTGCGTGTGAAACTGAAACACGTTGAACAGAGAAAACACCTGTTGAAATGATGCAGAACCTCTTTGCCTGTCCGTCCACGTCTTCCTGCTGCTCCTCCTCTGTTCTCAGAGCAATTCAAGCTGCTGCACTGCGGCACAAGCTAACGTGGGAAACCAGAGACTCAATGAATGTGGCGTCTTTGAGCCGGATCGTAGGGGTCCATTATGAAATTGACTCGTCAGACGCAGCATCTTTGGCTCCAGGGTGATTTTTGCTTCACTTTTAGTAAAAAAAAGAAAAACATTAGGACAGACAAACTTTCCTGCTAACTCTGCGTTTCTTCTAAGTATCGTTTCCTCTTTATCCTTCATTTAACTCGACCCGATTTCCTTCATTTTGTTTGTTCCACCTTCACAGAGACAGAGGTTTGACTGTTAGCTCCGCCCACTAGGTCATGTCTAAATGTTAACAATCAGTGCACTGTTGCCAACTCAGCAACTTTCTTTTTATAATTTGCCACATTGTAGAGAAAATAAATCAGAATCTGCAGGTCAGAGAAAATCATCTCTGATGGGCCAGAAAGCGGCTCTGCATTTTTTATGGGGAAAAATCTCAAAGAAGTTAATTTTCCATAATACAGTGATCCTTTAACGGTCACTGTGCAGAAGGCCCTACTAATGCTTTTCAAAGATGTGTGGCTGTATAATTGTGTGTCTGTTTGAAGCCATTTTAATGTGATCTCATTGTCTAAGAACACTGATCTCTGATCTTTGATATCTGATCTTTGATTTCTGATCTTTGATCTCTGATATCTGATCTTTGATTTCTGATCTTTGATCTCTGATTTCTGATCTCTGATCTCTGACTAATCAGCATTTTGAAAAGCAGAGTCTGATATTAATGCAGGATGTTCATTTAAAGGTTTGAATGTCACATCTGCAGACAAAAACCTTTGATTTTTAAATTTGTAACAAAGTCTACAACATGCAAAACTTGATCAGTACATGATAAAATCCTTGGGTTGCAGATGCCTTGGGCCGGCTCTGCCTGTGTGTTTCCCTGCTGCAGGAAACTTTCTGCTGAAATAATAGAAAACCTTCTAAAACATTTTGGTTTCAAATGATTCTGATTTCACCTTTTGTCTCCATGGCTGCAAACTAGACGTTGATATGAATCAACACTTATTTCTGTGAGGAAGAGGAGATGAAGGTTGAGGAGGAAGAGTAATTAGGTATTTTCTCAGATATTCAGTTAAGGTTGTTTTTTACCGTGGGGGAAAATATGAGTGAGAAATATTGATCAAGGAAACATCAGGGCTCAGATCAGACCCAGGATTTCCTGAAATGACCTGAAAATAAATGTAATGATAAATGAGTCTAATAATCACTAGTAGAGCTTAAAAATGAGAAATAAAAACGTGGAGAAAAATCTGGATAAAACAGGAACCGTCTCATATTTAAAGCAACAAGGAAAAGAATCAATTAGCGATAAACTGATATGAAATGTTTACATGGGGATATGTTTTCCAGACATGTTGTCCAGGCCGTGTGTTTGTTCAAGTTTTGGACATAAAGGACAAACTTTTACTTCTTACTGAACAGCTCCGGGGTTTAATTTACTCTGCTAAATGTAAGTTTATCAGAAAGATATAATAAATGTTATTCCAGATCCAATGTTTTATTGGGATTATGAAAAGAACAAAATCAAGTTATTCTCTTGTAGTTTATTAAAACGATTGTTCTGTTTTAATGCATTTAAATAAGTAGCGTTTCAGTGAGACCCAGCGGTTCTTGCCAACTGTTGCCTGACTGAAATCTGACTCTCTACTTTCCCTCCTGTCTCAGTTTGTGTCGTTTTTCTCCTCCTTTGTCATTTGGTAGTGAAAAAGCTTCTCTCTGTCTGACTTTCATTTTTCTCTTTTTGTTTGCAGGTTCCTTTCATCTTCGGCCTCCTCTCCCTCCCTTGTCTTTGCGGTGACATTTGAACCTCTTCTAAAGCTCTCGCTGCTCATCCTCTGAGTCTAATAACACAAAAACCTCCAGATTGTAGAGAAAGATCAAAGTTGGCAAATGTAAAAAGCTCTCAAATGTAACTGCAGCTCTTGGTTTTCTTCATTAGTCGTATTCAAACGGCAGATCTGTGCACCGCTGATGTAAACCAATTACACAATTTCATATAAAACAGTTGAAATTTAGCATGGTTATAATGAACTTTATGCAAATTCACACATCCTGATGTTAATCACATGCAAAGAACTTCTTTAATCACGTTTAGCGGAGTGATACGATCCTTTTCCTTCAGCTAGAATCTACACCCCGGAGTCGTTAATTTATGCGCACACAAACACCCGGTGATGCCCACTTTCATCACGTTCTGCCAACAGCTGGGATTTCATCATGCTTCCTCCGTACTACGGGGAAACATTAGTGCTTTTACTGGAGTCACACACGCACCAGTATCTGTGAGGTCTGCTGGAAACCGAACCACCAGCCAAGCATCTCATCAGATCTCTGAAGGCGTTTTAATTATTGAAAACACACAAATCATTCAGGAGGCAAAACCCAAAAATAAAATGAAATAAAGCAACAAGCAGAGAGAAACAAAAAATTATACTAAAGGAAGAGTCACCATGACTTTACTCCAGTAAAAGTGAAATGTAGCCGTCCAGAAATTATTCCAGTAAAAATACCTGGAAAAAGTTTACTAAATGAGCCGATCAAATGATCAATCATTCAATATTTATAAACTACACACGGAACAAAAGATAAAGTTACGTGGAGATTTTGGTATTTTAAGAAGCAAAATGACAATAATTCATATGAGAAACAAGAAAATGTTTCCAAATCAGTTTAATTCAATAAAAACTTGTTAAACTTGAAGCTGCAGGTTTGAGTTTGTTTCTGGTTAAAACAGCTTTGATTTTCATTCAGTGGGAAGAAAATTCAGAAATTTAACTCAAGTGAGAGCAAAAATACTTTATCATAACATGACTCAATAGAAAGTTAAAAATAAAATACTTCTAAATTATATTTTAAAAAACAAGTTACTCCTAGTGAATGTTACTGAGTAAATGTGACCAGCTCCAGCTGTGATGTGCAAATGGTTGGTAAAATATCGATGCCTCCGATTCCACAGCTTGATGTATTTTAGAGAAAGTGTCGATTTTATTGTGAAGTATTTCTGCTCTTACTTGAGTAAAAATTTCTGAATTTTCCACCCACTGAATGAAAACAAACATTTTAATAAAAATTAACCAGACTCTTTCTGATCTGGAAACATTTTCTTTTGCCTGATATTTATATGATTTTTTTTTTTGTTCCTCATGTGAATTATTGTCATTTTTGCATGATAATCTTTCCTTGTGACAGATTAGGACTGAATCCTCCCTGCAGCCTGCAGAGCTCTGCTTTCTGCAGTCGTTGTATTTTCCTCAGAAACACGGAGCAGAGACTCACCTGCCTGAGTGTTTTAAAAAGCTCTGTGTGGTTTGCGTTGTGAGATGAGGAGGAAAAGAACATCTTCCCGCGGCGGGTCGGACGTCGCTTCAACGCCTCCAGCCGTGACGCTAATGGGAACGGGGAGCAAACTGGGGCAGACTCTGTTAAAGGGCCTCTCAAACTGGGAGGACTGGTGACCAGTTTGAGAGGCCTTACACAGATTTTATCCTTCTTGTTTCTGTTTTTGCTTTTTTAGAGTTTATTCAGAGTTTTTCCTTCTTAATTCTCTCCTTATCATTTCCTGCTTTTTAACACTGAATGGGTCCAAATGTCTCTGATTCGTCGTTTCTTCTTGTTACAACTTTTCATTTTGACTTTATAGGAATAACAAACAAAAAAATTTGGATTTTGATGATTAGAGAAGAAAATACAAGAAATAATGTGACTACACTATTAATTAGAGTATTTTATTGATTCATTTACAACATTGGCTTCAGCATTGAAGCATGAAGGTTTGACTCCAATAAAATAACTTTGATTAAATGACCATAATATTTGGTTTTCCAGACCAAATGACAGGAAGCTTACCCGAACTATTGCTTCTCGTCAAAAATAATGTCGCAAATTTCTAAAATAACAAACAAAAAATTCTTTGACATGAAATAAATGTTCATTTCCAGGACATTTTGTTGGCTTCATCGATCCTCTCCTCCGTCCATAAAAACAATATGTAAACTGTTTTTGCTGTGTAAGAGCATTTAGTTTGGCTTAGTCAGTGTTATTTTAAATATATGCACTAGCACCAAGCTATATATATTTAAAATACATAAATATATACACTAGCCGAGTTAATCGGCTCTACACAGCCGATTAACTCGCGATGCTTTGGGCCGGCCCTGCTAATAACAGGACATAAACCAGAAGACTCCAACATTTTCTGGAAAATGGGCTCAACTTTGAGATCCCAAAGATCTCATCCTTCTCCTGAGATTTATTCTGACATAAAACCCCTGAACGTTTTTGTTGAGTTTGTCGTTGAGTTTCCTTTAGCTCAGCTGGGAGGAGAGGAAGAGGAGAGGAAGAGGAGATGATGAAGAGCGGAGCTGACGCTTTGCTTTAAACGATGTGGACAGGTGAAGACGTTTGGGCCGTCGGGTCAGACTGAGGAAACGCAGCGCAAACAAACTCTGAGACCAAGTTAGTTTCTCCAGTCACTCGTTTGTTTTCTGCTCATTCTATGGAAAATCAATTATATTCTATGATGATAAATATCCTGGTGGTTTTATTGTTTGTTAGTTAAAAAATGTAAACAAAAATGTCATGAATTCAAAATATTTGACCTGATGAATCTTGTCTCAGCACACAAAGTTAAAAGATTTATTTCATTTTGTATGTTTAGAGTTGGACATTTATTATTATTTTTAAAAAATACAGATAAAGTTGGATTTATTGTTGTGATAAATTTAAGTTAATGTTTAAAAACAGACTAAAATGTTATGTTTTACTATTTTCTCCCCTTTTTTCTATGAGAGCAACAATAAATGTCAGTAAATTTGAAAACATATAGATTATCTGTGTGCTGCTTAGTGATATTAATCACACTAAATTAAATGAGTGGCTTATTTTAAATAGGAATGTTTTCAGACAGCAGCATGAATGTTTTTGGATCTGTGATAATTCTGTGCCATGCAGTTACAAAAATACTTGTAAATAAATTTTTATCATTATTTCTAGTACTGCAGGATATTGTTCCATTAAATCTCGGGTACTTATTTAAATTACAATAAAAGTCTGAGAATGGTGGAGAGAAAAACTAATTTCATATGAAAAACATGTCCAGCATTTCAAACCAGATTCGGGGCCGGGCCTTATAGAATAATAAATATCCTGAGAAAAAGGAAACAAACTGAGATTTAATCTTTATTTCTAGATGCCAGATGCAAAAAATGGTTTTAAATGCGCTTCAAAACTTAAGCAAACAGTGATTGAAAGCCTCAGCAGAGAGGAGCAGGTGGAGGTCTCCCTCTGTTGCTTTTGGATGATGCACCTGAATCAACTCCTGCAATGCATAAAAATTGATTTTTTCATCCTAATCAATGCAGTTTAAGAATCTGCCAACCAGAGCGGGACTGAGGCCAATCAATCAGCAGAGCTGTGTGGAATACCAGAGTAAGTGGTTTGTTCGCGCTGACGGATAAATTCTTCCCCCTCCTGCAGAAATGAAGCTTCAGGCTCCAGGCGGCCATCTTGAACAGAACCAGAGCGGACGCCTGATCGGGTCGCAGCAGACAGGAGGAATCACAGGATCAGAACCCGACGGCGGATTAACTGAGCAGCAGAAAACCCAAAGACATCAACATATTTAAAAAGTATTTTTACACAAAGGGCAATATTTCCAAATTGGTTCTGGTTTTGGAGAAAAGTCTGAAATCCCAGAGACAGTGATGCTCTGAGACTAGGATGAATTAAAAGGTTTGGAATCAAAGACTATAGAAACTCATCTGACTGATTCAACTGAATCTAAAGGTTTTAGATGGAGGTCAGGTCACAAAGTATTCTTCATTTTAAATATTTGTGATGTAATTTTACCATTTCAAATAAAGTGTAATTGTGCAAATTTTTCTGTTTATTAAAGAAAATACTAAGAAATAATGCGACTAATCCAGCATTTATCTTGATTTATTTAGACACATTTCTTTCAGCTTTGGTACTTAATAGTCAAACTCCAATTAAATAACCTTGATGAGCAAATCATTTGAAATGTGCCTAAACTTTTGCTACTTACCATGAATTATGTCACCAAGTAATAAAAACACAAAATCTTACCAAGTACACCAAGTATATCTTAGTACACTTAAAGTAAGATAAATAATTTAGAAGTAACATTTTTAGTAAGTAATATCAGGTTGTTTCAAGTCAACAATTCCTTATTATTGATGAAAATGTTCCAGTTTCACTGGCAGAATATTTTACAGAGAACCGTTACCTGGCAACCCCTGGCAATCCCAGCCAACCCAGCGCGTTACCTAGCAACCCCAGCCAAGCCCAGCCCGTTACCTAGCAACCCCAGCCAAGCCCAGCCCGTTACCTGGCAACTCAGTTCTAGTTCCACTGTCAGATTATTTCACTTTTAATTTGGGGAAAATGTCATGTTAAGTGAAATAATCTGCCAATGGAACCAGAACATTTTCATTGATAAGAAGTTATTGAAAAGTTACTGGTATTTTAGTTTTATTCTACACATTTGCACTACAAACTAGACCAAAAATACTTGGTAAGATTTTGTGTTTTTGCAGTGAACAAACAAAAACCTTTTTGATATTAAAGGAAATGTTTTTGTGCAGGACTTTTGGCCGTGTCTTTCCTTTCTGTTGTCTGTAAAAATGTCTCAGATGATCAAACAATGTCTTTTCTCTCACATGGCTCGTTCTGGATTACTCACCTGTTCCTCCCTGCAGGCCTATTAAGCCTCTCTACAGTCATGACCGCCGCCTGGCCAACTCTGCATTCATTATGGTCATTAACTTCTGGACTAAAAATGAATGGTGGAATAATACAATTCAGAGAAATCTGAAACTGCCTTTTACCAAGGGGCCGTATGTGGATAGCAGGCAATTTCACATCTCATTCGCCAGAAGTGTTCTTATTGAATATGAGACGACTGGGAGAGGAGAATAGCAATGTGGTTCCTTTACATTTCACCCGGATAGATGGAGGCCAGATGTCTGTGCGCTCCTCCCCATGTATCACACATTGCCCTGGGTGGATCCATTGTTGGAGATAATATGCTCTTAAAAGCTTCCTTTCTCTCTTGGGCTGAAAACAGAATCTCCCATTCAGAGCGAGTCCTTTACCTGCCCCCGCCAACCACACAGTGGCGTTAGTTAATTCTTCAGGAGGACGTGCCGCATTGTACCGCCGCTCATTTCAATCTCAGCCGACAAGGAATCCCTGTCGTCTTTGGGCTCTTTTCTCTGTTCTGTTTCCATCAATAAAAACAGGGCCAGGTAATGGCTTATAATCCAATGGCTTATAATCCTTTCAACCCTCGCTGACTTTCTCGCTGAGATCCATGGAAATGAGCTCACACACCAGGACTATTTGCTCCGTCTCAAATGGTTTCCTGTGGACATGAAATCCTCAGCAAAGCAAAAGATTACACTTTTCAGACCATCACAAAAAGCTTAAATGAGAAGATTTTTCCTTTGGATTTGAATCAAACAGGCTGAAAGGCCACAAATCATCATTCAGCTCCAGATCTCAGATTTTTTATATATAATTTTCTTTTACAATGGTATTACTGCAAAAACACTCAATTTTACCAAGTAGTTTCTATTTAAAATGAGATCAAACCAACTTCAGAGGGCAAAGCACCAAAATGATACTTCAATAAGACCAGCTCTATTTCAACATGTTTTTAATCAAGTAAAACTAAAGAAGAGCCATCCAGGAAGTTACTAAGAGTAAAACGTATCTGGTAAAAACTCTACTCAGGCTCTGAGTAACTGATCAAGCACCTATTTTGTGCTAAAGTTATTCGTAAGTTAGTTTTCTTATTCCAAATATATTTGTCCTAAAAACTGGATCAAACATACTTGGTAAGATTTTGTGTTTTTGCAGTGATTGATGCAAATTTGTTGATGAGTTGAAAGTTCGATTCCAGCTTCCTTCTGTTGCATTTCCCTGAGCAAGGCACTTAACCCCAGGTTACAATCTGTTTATTATTGTTACAATCTACATGTTGGTGAGAGTTAATGTTTTCACTGTTTATAACAACCAAGCTGGCAGATAAATGAGACGTTTTTGTTTTTTGGTACCAGCAGAAACAGCCAGGTTTGTTCAAGATGTGTAAGTGTGTTAACATTGATCCAGGCCTGTTTTAGTGGTGACAGGGACTGAGAAGAAAAGCATAAATCCTATTATATCTGGCCTTTATTTGGTCACCTGTCAACATCCATATTGATTTTAGTCTTTTTTATGAAAGCTTTGATATGTTTCCAGTCTATCAACCTGGACAGGTGCTTCAAGTTCTCTGGAGATTTTTTAACAAGTAGGGAAAAAAACCAATAACTCAGATTTTAGCTGGTCTTTCTTGTTGTTGTTACAGAAATCATAAGTTTACATACACAGAATAAAATGCATTTTTGTCTCCATCTGAAGTTATATCAGACCAAACTTTTCTTGGTTTGGATTCATTTTTTTAAACTCCAGAAGCTGCAAAGAACAGTTTGAAGTCTGTACAGATTATTATTAAGGATAATTGTCTTTAAATAAACTGTATGAAGAGCCAGTTTTCAGGCTGCTTTTCCTTGTAAGATCCACCTGAAATGATTGTGATCAGGGTTTGTAAACACCAAAGCATCGACTTCGTTATCTTTAAGCCTCTTTAGAGCCAATTACCTGTGAGTTTTGGGTCACTGGCTGTTCGGAGGACCAATCTGTTCCCAAACCTTATCTTTCTGGTTACATGTTCCTAATAAAAGCTGAATGTACCATGATTAAATATTGAATAATGCTTAACTTGACTACTGACATAAAAGCAAAATGAATACCTTTCATCAGAGTGTGCAGCTTAAATTGGTCTCATGCCAGAGTAAACAATGCATGATGACTGCTGGTATCCTAGCAACACTGACTCCGGTTTGTGACTCCAACAGTCACAAACTGGAGTCATTATTCTAAATAATTTTGCACTCAGATGAAAAGAGATGCTAAAATTAGCAGAAATTGTGTACTAGCCTAATGATATACATTGCAGACCACATAGTGAATGACCTACACTGTGGATGGCTGTTCATTGCTGCTAATGAACAGCTAATACCTGGGAAAATGACCACAAGAAACGAGCATTGAAACTGAAGATATTTCTGTGCTTATTCTGAAAGTATTTACTTGAAAAACACAAGATCACGGTTATAATCAGGAAAAGTCAAAGGATAAGTGGACTCAAAGTTTTAAAAATGTAACTTTATAGAAAGTTAGATGCTTTAACTTGTTGTTCCAATACTTTGCTCACCTTGATCTTTTTATCTTCTTACCTTTGTCTAAGTACATCTGAACACAGCAGGGATGGATTAGCTCTGCTGTTAATCTGTCAGAGAGTTGGTGTTGGGTTGCCTTATTTTTTTAATTAACTGAAACACAGAATCCTTCAGCACATCTACATGTTAAGGTTGTTATAGTCAAGCTAGCATGACTGACCTACTTCCTTCTCCTTTGCTACTTTTTAGTTAAAACTTTTTTCTAATCTTGTTTTCTAGTTGTAGTGTTGACAGTTAGTTTCTTTTATACATATCACACATATATTTAAGATTTACTGCGGTATGTTGACACCCTGACAGCTAACACCAATGCTAATCGTTGTAGCGAGCAGCTTTTTGCCCTGAAACACGGACATGGGGGCTGTATCTTAAGCATTTGACGTCTTAACCATAAAGAAGGCAGCATACAGTATCTGAATATGTGTTTTTTAACTTTTCTTTCTCTGTCTTCATTTGTAAGAATCTATTTCTCTGCTTCCAAAAATCCCTGCACTAAAAAGCAAAGCCAAAGCCGATGAGTCCAGCTGTCTGCTGCTGCGCTGACCAATGCACCAGATGCTTCACCTTCCTCCATGATGCCTCCCGTCTCCTTGCAGTGAAAACATCCTGGATGTGCCCCCTGACTGTCTAATGTTGCCTCTCTTGCATCGCCCATCAGTGTTCATGCGTGTTTCTAAAGCAGACCGCCACTACCTGGAAAATCACTGACCTTTATCTGCTATCTCCGCCCTCCATCAGACAAAATGGCTTCTCATTAATAGTTCATTGAATGACTTCCTTTGTTTCTCCCTCTGTTTTCCCCAAACACTTCTTGTTTTCAGGTAGTTGCCTCACAATGTGCACTCATTTACCCCCAAAGCTCGCCATTAACCTTCGGAGAAGCATCTCAGCATTCAATTGTTTTCAGTTTCCCCTCTTTGATTTCATTTATTTTATTCAACGAATCATTCCTGTTATGTTGTCAGTCAGACTCCTTCTCCAGCTCTGTGGGACTCTGATGTCTTCTTTTTTCCCAGTACTTGCATGTCTTGGAGCTGTTTTTTGTTTTTTGGAACCAGTGCTGGTCTTCCAGGTGGGATGTGAGCAGTGTGGAAATGGAGGATAGATGCAACTCGGGGAATCAGGCCCTGGGGCTGGAGCTTTATGAGACACTAAAATGATCTTCAGAAGAGCCAGATTCTGGGTCATTGCTTCAATGCTCCAGGTGCGATGCAAAGGACAAAAAATCAATCAGATTCACCTTTTAAATGGGGATACTAAATGATAACAAGATTTGTTGCTCATACCTGAAGAGGTTTAAAACTTTAGCATTCATATAAACATCTTACTATTAGCTCGCATCACCATAAATGCACAGTTTTGATTTAGAGCAAAACTGACTTGCAGCAAATAATAATACAGCAGAGGAAGGAAGTTATTGGTTTCCCCTCTAGAACAGAGATAAAAATACAATCCGCAGCCAATCTGCGGCTCTGAAGTCGTAGTTTCATGACAGGCAGTTAATGGTCTTCAATATCAGTAATGGAAAGGACATTAGTGGGTAGTTTGAATATCCAAAAGATACTGTCTGTCACATTACACTGTAATAATTCAGGAATGGATTCCAGCAGCAGAAATCTGAACTAAGCCGTGTTTATACTCATCTATTTGTCATGTTTTTCACACAGTATATTAAAAACAGTAATTATGCCCATTCTTTTTTATCATGTCATGTGAAATTATCTGCAGCAGCGACACTAATTTCAATCACAAATCTTCTTGCCTTAACGAGTCTCGTACTTAAATATGCAGTGTATTTTTAGCAAACCTTGAAACGTTTCAGTTTCTGTCTTCGTGGAGAAGCATCCCAATTAAAAGACTTTTGTTCCGAGTTGTATCTAAGCACAAATAGAATATGAAAACTTCCCAGCACAAAGAAAAGGGTGAGAATGTATAAACCTCAGAGCAAAATATTTTTGATGAAGAATTTTAAATTGCACAAATTCAGTTTAGTCAAAAAATAAAAGTAAGATTAATCTGAACCCCCTAACCTCTTAGTTCAAAACTATGATTTATTAAGTATGTTAATCAAATATGTATGAAAAATCTCAAACTAACAAAGAACTGCAGAAAAGAGCATCTGCAATGCAACTGTAATGGTGTACTGGTTGCTATGGAAACATTATGTAAGTAGTTGGAACTGATGGTGGCTGGCCAGTAGAGGGCGCAAGGGCGTCTCCCTACCACCCACTACATTACCTCAGGTAAGATATGGAGAAAAATAAAAAATTAAAATGGGATAATAAAATAGAAACATTTAGAAATATATGTATATTTTTAGTTCTGCAAGTTAATTGTTTTATTATTAATGATGATTAAAGTTGTTTCTTTTATGGAAAGAAATTGGTGACGTATTTCTGCCCTGCGCATGCGCAGTAGCTTCTCTTTCATATAAGAGTTCTGACTATCCTACCGACATTAACATTAAATACTTTGAAGAACTGAGCTTTAGGAAGTCCGGTCCATTTACTTGCTGAATGGCAGATCTGCCACATTCAATATGGCGGACACAGTGACGTATGGGGACGAACCTCGTCTGCCATTTGCATACCGCCACCCTTCCGCCATGGGGGCCACGTCGGAGCTGACGTCACAGCCGTTTGTTGGAAAGTTTGTCTGAAACGATTTGACAGAGATACGAAATAGACCTTTTTCACGGCAACCGGAAGCTGTATCTGAAAGGGCTGTGGCACTTCCTGTTTTGATGACTGCAATTCAAGTACTCTGAAAAATGGCTCTCCTCCTCCAGTCCTTTTCATCGTCCTTACTTAATTTGCCAGCCCTTTCTTTAGCTGATGCGGAGGAAATCGCAGCGGCTTATTCATCCACCAACAAACGTGTGAAAAGATACAAGTTCTTCCACGAAAAATATATCCACCGCTATCAAGTTAAGAAAACACATAGCTTAGCGAGCTAACCGCTAGCTACAGTATATGAACTACATAAACATTGTAATGAAGCTTAACTTAGTTTGCTAAATTACTGGGAATATTGGAGACAAACATAATTGAAACTTTTCAATTATATTCTGATTACATTCTGAAATGTATTTGCCAGTACAGTTTGTGAAAAACAGCATAATCTCTCCACAAAATACATAACCACATAATCTCATAATTTCATTATTATGTGGTCATAATAATAATAATATTATTATAGTAACAGTTATATTTGACTGAAACTTATCTTACATGGAAATATATACAATGTACTATCTTAATTAGACGTTTACCTGCGGGTGGATGTGCCATATAATCATGGTCCGCAGTAGCATCTTTAGCCTGCTAGCTTGCTGAGAGGACAAACTGCCGTTTCTTAGCCCTCTCCAAAGCAGACTCTCTCATTGCCGGTGCAGTGAAGTTATTCCAGGCAAACAGGGAAGGAGCAGCTCCACTTCTAAGGCGGCTGCTGGTGGATCCGCTAACAAAATCCTGCGGTGTGAAGTGGCGGCTACATACGAAGTGCTCCCCGTCTTTATGCAAAAGTCGGGACCTTCATCTCTTCGGCTCGCCTGGATCCACTGCCTCCGTTGGTCCGGGTCCGTCGGGAACGCATGATAGGACAGATGTGGCTGTTTTCTTGCCATATCTGTCCTATATATGAACAACCAGGGACTGAACAAAAACAACTGCGCCGAGACTGAGCCATTTTCCTAGCCTTTTAATGCTAACGCTATAGCCACCGGAAGTTGTCCAACTACACATCCGCTTTAAAACCCTGAAGCGTGTAAAAGGTCTATGGAGCAAGATAAATTAAGTTACTTCTTTAACACCATATAGTTAGAAGAACATAAGAAAAAAGTACCAGGAGAAGGTAGAGGACGAGGAAGAATTCGGACCAATCGGCCAGCATCACAAGGCGAGGCTAGCTAGCAAGAGGCTAGCTGCTTGCTAGCTAGGCTAACGCTGCCTCCAGGACCCAGCAGGGATTAACACAGGTATGACTGAGCAGGTGAGTAACAAGGTACATGTATGATTTACATTTTTACGATGTTTTTAATCAAAGTCGTTTTGTATTGTGAAAAAAGGGAAACAAAATTTTATAAGAGTTATAGGGGCTAATTTGCTTTGTTGCTATTAAATTGACAGTCTGAATGCGTTGGCCGTGATTTCTATACAGGAGAAGCTCGTTAAAATATTTTCTGACTTTAGTATTTGATATCTATGTCTTTATATAAGGAGTGAGTTAGTTGATCCAAAGCCTTTCCTCTTCCTTCATCTCCCAGAAGGCTTTGCGGTTCTGGGTCGGAGTTCAGTGAATATTCTGTTTAATCACTTGTCTGTTTCTATATCCATCCATCCATTTTCTGACCACCCTTCTCCCTAACGGGGTCGGGAGTTGCTGGTTCCTCTCCAGCTGCGTTCCGGGCGAGAGGCGGGGTCACCCTGGACAGGTCGCCAGTCTGTCGCAGGGCAACACAGAGACAAACAACCATGCACACACACACTCACACCTAGGGAGAATTTGGGAAGGCCAATCAACCTGACAGTCATGTTTTTGGACTGTGGGAGGAAGCCGGAGAACCCGGAGAGAACCCACGCATGCACAGGGAGAACATGCAAACTCCGTGCAGAAAGACCCCGGGCCAGGAATCGAACCCAGGACCTTCTTGCTGCAAGGCAACAGCGCTACCCACTGCGCCACTGTGCAGCCTCTGTTTCTATATCTATATCTATATATCTATATATATCTATCTATATATATCTATCTATCTATATATATATATATATATATATATATATATATATATATATATATATATATTTGGTATTTATTTATTGTCCAGCTTTACGCTGTATTATTATGAGAGATGTTTTTGGTCACTTTTTTTGTTACCCTTAATGATTATTCAAATTAATTCATGGCAATAAGTTCAGACTCGTTAGAAATTAGTAACTCAGGCTGTTTAATTGATCTAGTCCTGATCCACACTTCAAAGCGCCACCACGTTAAACTTTTGGCTGTAGTTTGTGTTGAACTGAAACTCCTGCTGTTTGTTTTCGGTTTGCTGTTCTGCTCTCATCAGACAGAAAACAATCCGTTGATTAGGAATCTTTTCTGTTATTTTAACAAAAGTCATCAAACTTCCAAGATCATCCTGATGAATCAGAATCATCCAATCCCTTAATCTACACCTCCGCTATCTCCCAATCAATAAACCCTGGAGCTCATTTAATCTGACAACCATCTACATGGAGAGAAAGGCTTTTGCTTAGCACCGACAGGTATATGATATTGATTGGGACGAGATAAAGCTTGTCCTCTTCAATCATGCAGGGGAGATTGGGCCTGTGAGGTTTGGCCGCGGAGCCCAGTCCGCTGTGTGCACAGCCACTCGAGTAAAAAGCTGCGATAATGAAGAGTGTGGAGGAAAAAGGGAGCAAATAAACAGACAAATTTGTCCTTCCCATTACGAGGAGAACATGATGCAGAACAGGAAGCAGTGAGTTGATGTCTGAGAGAGCAGAGAGTCGCTGCAGGGTCAGGGGTCACCGCTGTTCAGCCTGTCACGATGACACCCTGCTGGACGATAAGTGGTTCCAGGAGTTCTTGCGATAAACGATAATATTGTTGCCTTGAGACAATTTTAAAGTAATGAATTGGTATAATAATATAAGAACACATTCTCAATAAACTTTAAATTCTAATTAGCATTTTACACTGGAACTAGAAGATATTTTAAATATCCCAAATAAATAAAGGAGACAACATAAACAACAAACAAAATGAATTCTAAACAACGGTTTAGTAAAAGCCAAATCACCAGAGTGAAGATGTTTGTCATCTAGTGATTGGAGAGAAAAGAGAAAAATGATAAAACATTCAAATCAAAAATTATTGAGTTTATTTTAATTTATCATGTGATTAATTGATCCTATTAAGGCAAACTCACTCTTGCAGTTTTCACCAGTCATCACAGCATTTCCACAAACCCGACTGACGTCTTCTTACATGTGCACTTTGTGTGTTTTCCACGGCATCCGGGGGAATTTCATTGATTTATTAAACATTTCAAGATGTTTTTTTCCCTGCAATGGAAAAACACAGCTGGCAAACAAAAAGCACAGCAAAATTATCAAGTGTGATTTAAACATCACAATTCTAGTTCAATTGGGAGATTATTTCACTTATAATACGGTAAAAATGTCTTGGTATAAGTGAAACAAACTGTCTAGAACTTATTAATCAATATTAAGGGATTTTTACATGAAACAAGCTCATATATCTCACTAAAAAATTACTTTTAAGTTAATTTAGTCGTATTTCAAGTGTGCTAAGATATTTGCACCAAAAACTGGACCAAAAATACTTGGTAACGTTTTGAATTTTTTCTGTTTTGTTTATTTACACAAATGAACTCAAACGTTTTGCCACAGTATCTTTCTATCTTCCTAATCATCTGTGTGTTCATGTGTTCAGAACTGAATAATTGCAGTTTACAGATGTAATCCTTCTTTTATTGGTTATTTTTCTTCTAATTTACATTTTCATTTCCTCTCGGCTCATTTCTGTCTTGTTCTGCCTGTCGCTCTTATCTGACAGCACAACACGGCCCAAAGTGGAGTCAGCAGGACCTGATCAATACTCATGCAAATCAGGATTTGGAGCAAACATTTTGCTTTTCCTAAACAACAGTAAGCATATTAAAATAAAACACACTTAAAAATATATGTGTTGTTTGTTAATACTTTATCATTTAATCGTTCTGATATCATGCAGTTCACTTTTCTGCCTGTAGGGTTACAGTATAAAATGGATCCATCATTTTGGACTTGGACGGTCAGAACATTGTGTATTTTTTACCTACTGAGGTAGAAAAGGTCGGCTCCACCTGTAAATATCGGCCGATCATCAGTCTCCCAACATGAAGGAAATCGGCACCAATAAATCGGTGAATATTTTGACAAGGTTCTGAATGAACATGAAACAAACTTTTGCTTTAACCGGATCCAAAATTAGTTGAAACAATAGACTTTTTATTTGAGATATAAAAACAATACAGTAATAATACTGTGGGCTGTTTGGGTTTTATAAATTTAAATAAACTACGGTTACATGTTGGTTTTAGTCCGTGTCTCCGCCGCTCTCTTCTTTTTCCTTTTTTCCTTTTTTTTCAAATTGCAGCCAACTCCTCCTAAAAATACAAAATCTTACAAAGATTTGGGTAAAACTCTGCCAATGTAGCAAATACTATTTCCATTGTAAAATTATTTCACTTATAACAAAATATTTTTTCCATGTTGTAGATAATATAATCTGCCAATGTAGCTAACATTTTGTCATCAAAATTAAGGAATTATAGACTTAAAACAAGAGCTTATATCTCTTAGAAAAGTTTTTTGAAGTTAGTTTTGTGTCATTTCAAGTGAACTAAGATATTTGCATTAAAAACTAGACCAAATTAATTGGTAAGATTTTGTGTTTTTGCAGTGCAGATGAAAAGATTTTGACCTTATGAATGAAACATAACAAACACGGTTGAACATTTTTGACATAATTATGAGTTTTTACTGATACAAACAACATTTTTTTTTATTTTTATCAGAATTTCCTTTGAATTTAGCATTTAGAGGACTGCAGCTAATCGGGGATTCTTTTAAATATTATTTGACAGCCAGGCAGAGCAGTGATGGTTGCAGCGCTGTGATTTGCAAGGCGCTGCCACCTTCAGCAGCTGCAATGAAGGACATAAATGATTGCAGGTGGTGAAGGTCACTGCGCAGACAATGCTTTAGGAAGCATTACAAGCAGTTGACAGGATTTTATGGCAGCAGCCTTGTGGATTTTCATGACGCTGGGTGGTCGAGTTGTATAACTGTCCTGACTGTTGGGTGTGCAGATGCCACAGCGGCCCAGTGTTGGACCTGCGGTGCCGATACCTGCCACATAAGTATCCAGTCTGGTCTCTGGCAGACTGGGATCATCACAACAAAACAGTTATATGGCCTTTTGCTTTTTGTGCACCACTGCAGGTTGTTTGTTGTTTGCCAGATGTCCAAGTTAACTGGGGCAAAAAGGGAAAAATAGAGAGGATTGTTTTTTCTTTGGAAGGGATCATCTCGAATAAACAAGGAAATAGAATTAAAATGAACAATCCAATTTATTAAAGCAAAATAAATCACATATGGATCTGTTGCAGCATGACCTCCAGCTTCCTGCTGAAGGGCAAAAAGCTGTTTGCTAATGATGAGTAGCACTGGTTTCAATATAACATACAAAACCTGTTCTGTTCTATGAGAGGAAAATGTTTGAGTGTTTTTTGGTGTTGAATCTTGTAGTGGTGTTGTCGTCAGTTGCTATGGCAACAAGTCAGCATCTTTACGTCTTTAAGTGAACAAACAGAAAGTGGCTGCAAGCAACAGGATTCAACTCCTTCTGAACTGTGAAATCATTTCCTCAAGAAATGTGGCAGAGATTTAAAAAGTAACCTTCTGAGGCAGACAACCTGCGGCCTAATCAGCACATTTTAACACATTATGTCAGTTAAACTAATAAAAACTTAAGAAACCAGAAGCCTGAACATGGAAACACAATCCTGTGACAGAATAGTGCATCAGCCTCCATATGTAACGTCGTTTCTGAAGCAGGTTGTCTAACGTAACGAGCCGTCGCATACCTGTGACTTCTGGTCCGGTGATGATCGCCAGCGACTGGCTGCTGCTGTTTGTTGCTTTCTGTAAAGTCGACAACAAACTGACAGTCAAGATACAGACAGACTTAAAAGCATTTAAAATAAAGTGGAATAAATAAACCAGATATTTCTTCGTGTTTCTTTTTCACTCCTCCTGCAGGAAAACTTCCTTTCCTTCCTGTAATTCAGGGCGATGATGTGTGTTTGTGATCTTAGTCTCTTTGTCACACCTGTGCAAACTTCTGTTCACGCTGCGTAACATCTGGCTCCGTCCGGCCCACCGGCCTGCAGGCCGGACTGCCAATACCCAGAACAGGCTGCTGGGCTTTGAGCACTGCCGACAGGCCAGGAGTTTATGAATTCATTTCTCATGTCATAAATTATCTTATATTGTAAGAAGAGGAAGACCTTTCAGGTTTAGACGCAGGTGGTGTGTTTGTAGATGTCGTCTTTCGGAGCCGTATCAGAACCCGACCTCTCTGTCTGATCCGTCTGATGAAGAGTCACTCTCATCATCACTTGATGAAACTTTTTAAGAATTTGTCCTCAGATGTTCCTCGGTTCAGTCTAGAGTAGAAATGTGACATGTGGCGTATGATTTTGGAATAAAACTTACAATAGAAACCTAAATAATCATAATTCAGTGGAATGTATATACAAATATATATGTATGCATTAAAAGTTATTAAAACGAGTTTATTAAAAGGATTTTCTTGTTTAAAACCTTCAGAGGTTCTGCAGAGGGATTCCTGGGGATCCATCGTCCTTTTGTGATGTCACTTTGAACTCATTATATGATGCACATTTTAAATTTTTAAAGGGGCTTCTCTTCATGCATATTCTCCATGTTTGCAGCAGCTAGCCCTGGTTTAACCAGCGAGTCTTTCTCTTTGGTATGTTTGTATTCCAGCCACTGTCACCATTTGTGCTCTTTATGTGTTTTATTTACTGCTTTTTATTTTAGGACTGCAGATTCAGCCACATTTTTGAGTTTCCTCTTCTTTCTTTCCTCTGTTCAGCTATAAATAACCAAGAAATTAAAAAGCGATGCTGTGCGAAACAGCAGCTTTACAAATGAGTCTGTTTGTTCAGTAATGGTCCTACAAATTTGCCTAATATAAAAATCTTTGGTATAAAAATGTGTTAAATGTAACGTGAGTGCCAAGCTGCTGATTTAATACTCATGGGTCATTAATTTCTTCAAGGGGAGAAAACAACCCAAAATTAAAATTTAATTGAAATACCAGTGTGTGTGTGTGTGTGTGTGTGCGTGTGTGTGTGTGTGTGTGTGCGCGCGTGCAGACTGCAGTAAAAAATGTTTAACACACACGTACATTTAACTCTGCTCTGCTTTATATTACCCCGATCCAGACCTTTTCAAAATAATAAGAATATCAATCAGTTCATCCAATATTTTATTATTATTGTAGGGAAATCAAAACTTAAACGGGGTTTCTGCTGCACTAAATTAAATTCACAGTTTTCAACTTCTCTTCATCTCGACTGAACAAATTTACTCTATTATAAGAACAGGATTTATCTAAAAACGTTTAGCCACCTTCATAATAATAGTAAAAAACCATGAAAGCTGATTTTGGTGCCTCTCCCTCTTTGGCTTGTCTTGCTCCGGCCCTGCCAGCAGCTCGTCTCATTGGGCGGCGCCCCAGCATTGTGCGTTAAACGCAGCCAGGCAGCCACCGGGTGGAGTCTGTTAGTCAGAGCCGACGATGCGTTGAGCCGACGATGCGTTGAGCCGATGAGCCGACGATGCGTTGAGCCGATGAGCGGAGCCGACGATGCGTTGAGCCGACGATGCGTTGAGCCGATGATGCGTTGAGCCGATGATGCGTTGAGCCGATGATGCGTTGAGCTGATGATGCGTTGAGCTGGAAGCCTCTTTATTGTGTTGATCTTTGAATTAACGGCTGTAACCTTGCTTCTTATACTGGAGGGGCTATAAACCTTGTAATGGCGCTTGGTGTTCGTAAAGCCGTAACGTTTATTCGCAGGATTCATCCACTCAGCTTGTGGTGCGTTTTTACTGTCTGGATTGGGCTTCAGCCTGGCTGTAAAAGTCGATGTAGATGTAATGTCATCGGATTTTATCTGATTTATAGCTGAAGAAAAGGAGGCGTTGCTCATCATTTTATCACAAATAAAACTCTTACATGTGACCTGCATGTTCACTCAACACATTTCACATTTTTACCTCTACATAAATCTAACCTGTAGATGTTTAAATAAACACGCATCAAAGCTTCCAGTTTGACTTGCATTGAATTAATTTAAGGCATTGTAAAAAAATAATAAAGCTCTTCTCAGCCTCTGCAGCACAAATGCATTTCATGATGCACAGAAAGCGAATCGTGTTTCCTTTAGTCCAAACCTCTGCATCTTCTTCCCTCCTCACTGATGTAGCTCCATTAAATATGAATTTGAAATGACAATAAGTTGTTTTATGAATAATTCAGAACGGTGAAAAGTGTCTAAGTGACATAGATTACAATTAGAAGTAAGTAGAAATCGTGATGTAACTAACAGCAATAAGCAACTTTTATTTCACAATCTGCTGATTGAAGCTCAAATCTAAACATTTTCTAAAAGAAGTTTCTGCTCTGCTGTCATTCTCATTTTCCCCCCAATTCTTGTCATTCCTCCTGAATCCATTCACTTAGACCAGTGTTTCTCAAACTGTGGTACCCGGACCACTGGTGGTCCACAGGCGCCCCCCAGTGGCCTGGAGGGAACTGCATGTAAACGACCATTTATGTGCCGTGAAGTGAGCTATCTTACCAAAGGATTGTGTTTAAAAATAAAAACGGATAAGTAGCTTAAAACTGAAGATACTGATGGAAAGAAAACATTTCTAGGCTTTTTTAATGATGCAGAAGAAGATTTTTGTTTCTGCCAAAGCAACTTAAGTCTATTTTTCTTTAATTGTCCTTAAAAATTGCAGATATTTCTAGAATGTTAATATACTACACGCTTGGTAGTAAAGAACATCTTTTTTTAATTTTATGTGTTTGACGTCATTGGAGAGCTAAAAATCCACAGAATCTATATGAACATGGAAAACAGCAATAGGTGCATTAAGAGGCTGATATTTTCATTTCAGGTCGTATAAATGATGATGTCACTGCAGGGCAGCTTAGAGTTGGGTGGTCTGAGTGTTGGATGAGTTTATTGATCCTCAGCCTGGAAGTGGATGGAAAACACGGACCTTCATTTTCATATTTTCCTTCATGGACCTTTTCATGTTTCTCTGATTATCAAATCTAAACCAGCGGATCTCAAACTGTTTTGGTGATGAGTTTTTATCATCTCTAACTTTGAAAGAAAACAATTTTTCTAACTGCAAGATCAGGGACTCAAGTTTGATTTTGCTTCTCGTTATGTTGCCAAGCTTCAATATTTAATCGCTGGTGAAGAACTGAATCTTCATTTATCAGCTTTCAGCAGCAAGTAATTAAACATAAACACCTCAAAATTCTTTGCAAATATTTCTAACTTATCTCCAGAAAATACAAATTCTTTCATGTAAGAAGTTTCAGCTGTTAAATACGACAAACCAACTTTATGGTGATTAACTTAAACCTTCAGGAGCTTTTTGTAAAACCTCTTAAACATCAACCTGACTCAATAGTGAAAGAATTGACACACATTATTGTGAAACTGTAACAGTCTAGAGATAGTTGTGTCAGTTTTTTTCATCCACATTAAACAATAATCAATACGACCCAAACATGCCAACTTTAGTTTCATCAGATAAAAACATCCTGTCCCCTAATATGAAAATGTTACTTATTGGTTATGCAATCAATTAAAACACCTCGCCTGATAGACACTGATTTTGGTTTGTAAAAGTAATGAAGCACAATGTTTGCAAAACATAATCTCAGTTTAAATATGTATTTATGGCCCTTCAGAGTCTGCAGGATTATTCTGATGCCTTTATAACTTCATTCCTCCACTTTCCTCAGGAAGACGGAGGAATAAACGCGTTGCTTTAGTGGAGTTGCAGTTTTCCCAGGATGCACTGCTGGGAAACATCAAGCCAGACTCTCTGTATCCAATCTATAAAAGTAGCTGGATGAGCTGATTTTTGTGCATGCGCAGCAGGAGCCGTAACAATGCAGTTAGAGCGTGGATAGAAGAGCTGGAAAGCATGGCGCGTTGAGTCGCATGACTTACGATCGTCTGTGAAGTTCAGGCTTTATTCCTTAGATAAACTCCAAAATGTTGTGGTGGAAACTGTTGATTTCTGAAAACTGTTGAGTCTGAGGAACGGATCAAATGTGTTCTCTTTCTGTTAGCAAGGCGCAGTATGTTGCTGAAATCGAATATATTTAATCAGCTTTTTTAATGAGTGTCATGTCATTTGTTTCAAAGACAAAAACAAAGTGGGTGGAACCCCGTGGAGATGAGTTTTCCTGTCAGTCAGTCGACACAGGGGTCTGATTGTTTGTCGTTTAGCTTCACTGTGGTTAAAAATGCAAACAGAAAAAAGGATTTATCTGTTTTTGAAGGAAGAAACTTCTTGGCCAACTGGAGGAAAGTAATAAAAACGATCTGACTGATCATGAAAAGGTGAAACAACCACAGAGATCTGCATCATCTAAGAACATTAAATCCCTGTCAGGTTCTCTGATGCCTCACATACATTCAGAAAAATGAATTTTCTTTACAATATGTGTCAAACTCATGGCCTGGGGGCCGAATCTGGCCCGCCGAAGCCGTTTATGTGGCCCTTGGGACTCCAGAGGGACACAAAACCTTTAACAAAACAGTTTGTGCTTAAAAATGATTGTATTAGTTTTTATCTGTTTAAATTGCATCACTTTTTAGTAAGTTCAACCTGCCTTTTGTAGAAACCATGTGAAAGAGCAGGAATGGAAAATAAATGCCTGACTTCAGATGATATGCAGAAGCAGGTGTAGATTGGAGGAAGAAAACGTTTTCCTCGTCACGTTTCCCAATTTTCACTTTCTCGATTCTTCCTCTCACCTTCGTCCCACCAGAGGAACAATCACCGAGGATGAGGATGAAACGCTGGAGTAACAAACGTTTATCAGATTCATTTTGCTCAGTTCAGAGGAAACCAACAGGAACTCGTCCAAAACTCATCTAAATATCCATCTGTTTTTGCAGAGATAGACTTTGTTAGAGTAGCAATATCATATGTTTTGCAATAACTTTGTATTTGATAAAAAGTATTTGTCTCATCAAGGTGGAGACAAATATAAAGTTGTGAAACTTTAATACTTTGTAATCTTAGCTAGGGGGAGCAAAAAATAAAAATATACAACCCTATGCAAAATATACAGAATACACACATATATTCAAGAGATTCATTTCTCTTGAATATATGTCTCAATATATTCTGGTTCGAAAACGTCTCGCCGTTTGGCTGTTTTGTGGATAATTTGACGGACATTTTGGTTGGAGGACGGCACAGCGGCGAACAGGCTGCCATGTTGGTTTGGCTCCAACCAAAGAGCTTTGTGAATGCTCTGCTAAATATCCTGCATGAACAGAGGAGCTAATCGTTCCTGCATCTCGTCGTCAGCATCTCTTGTTTTTCAACTGTTGGGAGTGGAGTCTCTTGAGCCGTCAGGAGAAATGAGAAATGACATTTTATGTCTTATAAATAAAGTTTAGTGCTCTGATGAAAGATGCAATGTCCTAATTTAGAAACACCTCTCATCTACTAGACCTTATTATTCACTGCAGGGTTTTCATCATTTATGCGCTGAGTGTTTATATGCCAACTCAAGTCTCCACGAGCGCGCAGATACAACTATTTACTGATCAAATACACGACACAAAACAACAACAACATCCAGATTCGCTCTTCATGCCTGTCCTTGTGAATTTTAATAGGGTGAACCTCCCAAGTGAACTGCCTAAATATACACTGCTGTAATGAGCAGATACTGATTTGTCACCACAAATAAGTGAGGATTGCTGCTTAACTTTGACTCGATCGCTCCTTCCTCTACGGAGGACCAAAACTGACATAATTAAAAATAAAAGCAGAAATACTTCTGTTTTGTTTTTGCACTCTTTACACGTGTGTTTTAAACAAGACATCTTTTGTTTTTCCTTTTCTTTATGCATGCGTTGTCATCAATAAATTTAGAAAACTACTTGACTGCACCTTTTATGCAGTGGTTCTACATAAATGGTTTTAATTCAAGTATTTTATTTATCCCAAAGGGAAATGAAATGCTGTATCTAACATTATCCAAGGTTCTTCAGAGTTGTTGTAGATTCTGATGATTGTGGCGGTATAGCAGTATTTGACAATAAATACGACCCCATATTGACCCTGGATTAACCAAACTTTGCTGATCAAAAAAAGCTAATAAGTGTACTAACTGCATTTTATAAAAGATTTTCTGCTGTTTTAAAATAATTTGTTCTCTGAAATATTTCTAAAATCATTTTTCCAGCCAAATGTGTTTAAAAGCAACCCAACTGGGTGGAAACTCACCCAATCTGGCAACACTGTCCACTGTAACCATCTGTAATTTGCCCGGCAACAGCAGAGTCATCGATGTCTTTAGCCAATTGAAATGCTGTGAATCAGTTGAGGTTCTGTAGTTGGATAATACAGTGTTGTAAAGCGCAGAAATGAGTCTCTTTTAAGTAGAAAGGCTGGCTACATAAACTAGCTTAGCTAGGCTAACAGTTTGGATTTATTTTTTATGAGAGAATCAGTTTCTTTCTCAAACAAATGTGTGACTAAATCAACCAGTTTTACAGTTCATCTGGCCTTGCCCTCGATTAGCCAGTCACAAATATAACATTTGGATTATTTTCCAAACAGTGCACACGCCATAGCTACACTAGAAACAAATAATTGTTTCATGGGAAGAAGGCTGTTTAACTTATTAATTTGTTGGATCTTCTGTGGTTTCAAATTGTCTCTTTGGTCCATCTGTACCTGTGTGTATTCTTCCATTCAGTTCAGGTTCCCTTGACTTCAGGGTTTCTGGATATTGATATGAAAGGTGGTGAACTTTAGAGCTTTTACTTTTGGGCTCTTTTCATATCTCTAATCCACCTCGATATGTAAGACTTCACTCACCAAGGATTTTCTTTATGCATAGTGTGGACATGATTCACTAAATTGTCCCTTGCGTAAGAACCGTCTCTAAAAGAAGTGCCCTGCTGCAGTCTGCTGCTCATCTGCACTATACCGCCGTCTTTTACCTTTTTTCTGCAGCCATTAAATTTCTGAGATTTGCAGTTCCAAGGTAATTACCTGTCCAACATTTCTTGGTCAGTGCCACTCATATCCTCTTGCAGGCTCACATCCAACCCTTTCTTTTCTGTCATTTCCACTTTAATCACATCCTTATCTGGGACTACATTATTTCCTTCCTCGTCTGTAATATTCGTCTCTTTACCTCAGTTCAGGAACTGACCACATCACCACTCAGCTAACAATCATCTTTCTGGATGCAGTGCAAAACAAACAACTTTACATACTGAATGTCTCTCATGGAATTAATATTTATATTGTATTAATAGAAGTAGATTGCAACAGTCAGGAATATTACCTTCAATATCTCCTAAATGTTCAGGAAAGACCTGAAACAATTATGGCGTTAATTAAATACAGATTGTGTTGCTAAACTTGCTAAAAAATAAACCCACTTGCCTCAAATATTAAATCAAATATGGTGCAAGATCTGAAATCTTGGCTATCTAGATATTTGTTTATAATGTGTTTATTGTTTTCTGATATGACTCAGTAAGAATCACCAGTTATTTCTATTTCCTAAATGCCAAAACATTTTTTGGGTCAAAAAACAATTCATATTATTTTTCTACAATATGAATTGTGTTTTGTTCTTCTGAACCGAGTAGAGTTGGATTTGCATCCTGCTTTGCTTGCACATATTGCTTGCTGTTCTCACAAACCGGATTTGTGATGGACACTAAACAACATTGACTTTAGTGTCTTTAAGGAACTTTGTAAAAAATTTTTTGGTTCTTGGTCATTGTAACCCATTTATGGACAGACTTTAAATTGGTGTAAGCTGCTTATTTTTTCTCCCAAAAGTAACATAAGTCAAAAACTTACAGGACTTTTTCCTAAAGTATTAAGGGTTTGGTGCCTAAATTCATTTGCAAACTGTAAACTGCAAACCTGTAAATTCGGTTAATCACTAGGCACATCTTCAGTCTGCTCTGGTTAATGTTCACTCACCTCCACATGCCAAATGCTTGGACTGGCTCCAAAACACAATCATTTCATATTTTAACACATCTTGGCCAATATTCAAGAAAACATAATAATTTCTTTATTGTTTTCCAATAGTTGAAGAATTAAAAAAATACAATTTAGTTTCTTGAAAAGATAATATGTTCAAACCGCTTACTGAGCTTGTCGACCTTTGACCTTTCTCTGTCCGGACACGCTGTCAGCATCCAGCTCCTCTGGTTAACGCGCGCCATCGGGTTGTGTTACCTTTCATTGTTTGCTAATTGGGTTTTGGATGTTAATTGTGTTCGGTGTTCTATCCACTTGCAGCTGTAAAGAGCTGCGATTATTCCCCTTCTGCTAATTGTGCTGACGAGCATGCAGAGGCACAGGCGAGCTTTTGGTAATGATGGTAAACACGTTTGTCAATTTGTAGGTGAGGGTAAAGCGTGAGCAAAGTAAATGGGAGTAAGGTAGGTGTGTGTGTGTGTGTGTGTGTGTGTGTGTGTGTGTGTGTGTGTGTGTGTGTGTGTGTGTGTGTGTGTGTGTGTGTGTGTGTGTGTGTGTGTGCTGCCATCTGCAAAAAAAGCAGATTCGCTGCGGTAATTGGTTTCAAAAAGCAAAACCCTTACAGTCGTCGTCTTGTTTTCCATTTTCTTTTATTTAAGAAGTTAATGAATGAATGAATCAATCATGTTTATTTGTTCGCCACATTTCGTCAACAAGGCAGTCCAAAGTGCTTTGAAAACATTAAAACATCATAAACGCATCGTCTTTTCAAACTCAACCTTTCACCCACTGGTTCAGTTTAAACCGTCGTTGTTCTGTGATGTCGTGTCATCAGCAGCTTTTAAATAACAGATTTAGTTTAACCACATGTGTAATCATAAGTTCCAGCTTTATTGTACAGTGAGAAATTGCAGTTTTCTTTTCCCATATCTATCAAAGCCAGGACAATAGTTTGAGTCATAATTGTAACACAAGAGGACGGCTGATGTGATTGGACAGCCTAGAAAAATGTTTTGACAGCATAATTAATCCTGCCATTTCTGAAAATGGCATGCTGATTGCATAATGACATAAATAATTATGATCTTTTACGCTTTCAGCAGAAGTTGAAAAAGAGAAAGATGTACAGTAAGCTGCAGCTTTCTGCTGACAGTAATTTGAACAACAGAGACAGAATAAAATGAAAGAGTCATTGAATTTAGTGTCAGTGTCTGGGGGAGGAGGAGGATTGGATGTGTTTGTTTTCACGGTCCTGGTAGAAAATAAATCAGTAAGAGCGCAGGAGAGCATTCTGTTCATGCAGCACTCTCCACCTTTAGATAAGATGTGCAGTTTTATTTTTGTTTATAACAAGAGCATAATCTTCCACTAAATAATTCAGAAAAGTCAAACCTTTTATCTGAGTGCATCAAGTGGCTTTGAAATTGATACTGAATCATTTCGCAAAATAGTTTTTCTTAGGTAAGGACTTCAGGAACTTTTCATCAGAAATCTCCCTCCCATATAAGTATAAAGCTTTTGTTTGTGCCGATAATAAATGTGGCCAGAGGTCATGAAAGGTCAACCAGTCCCTCAGCATTACTCAAATCAAACAAATTTGATTCCTCTGGTAAGAGGAGAAAACCATAAATATGTTGCTACACTTTACTGTATGGCTAGCTCCAGGGCTAGCTCCAGGGCTAGCTCCATGGTTAGCTCCAGGGCTAGCTCCATGGCTAGTTCCAGGGCTAGCTCCATGGTTAGCTCCAGGGCTAGCTCCAGGCTAGCTCGCTGTTACTGTCTTTTACTCTGCAGTTGCGGAGTTTTTTTTTGAAGACATTTGCTTTGCTTTGTCCCCACATGATGGCAATGATTTATTAGGATCCAGTTAGATTGTTGATCAATATGGGTTGTTGCTGTGTTGTTGTTCAGGGTTTTTGTTCAATGGGCCTTTCTTAACTTTGCGCCCCTGACCCTCCCAAGGTCTCTGCGCGGCCCTGCTGTTACATTTGTACGGTAAAATGTTTTGTTTGTGCTGACTTTGCTTTGAATAAATTGGATCTCTGGAAACTTCTTTATTAAAATGTTAGCGGCACAAATAGAAATTTTTGCTGCATGTGCTTTTAACATTTCGCAGAAATTTTGTTAGATTAAAATAATGAATAAAAATGTGTCCAGTTTAATCCAGTTTATGTACTGGACATCATCATCGATGCATCCATCTGTCCAGATGTGATGGTTTCTGTTGCTGCTGGTCATATTTTAATAAACAATTTGGTAACAATATATAAAGCTCCTCTGCATCCCTGTACATAAAAACAGTTTACAGTTTAAACATGCAGTCAGTCTGTTAAGGAAGCATTTACTTCCTGTTGTTACCAAATTTGTCGTTTTTCCACCTCGATTCTTTTCCACCTCGCTCATTTTCTCGCTCAGCTCTTTATTAGACTCTTTAGGGGGAAACAAATAAAACAAAGCTCTGCATCTCCGTTCCCTAATTACTCATTTGAAAGCAAAGCCTTTCATGGTTTAAAGGCCAAACACAAATAAAACGAAGGGCAGAGGATGACCCACATAACACCAGCCACATGCAAAGCAAACAAAGCATCCGTCTTGGGCAGTAGGAGTAATTAATGATATTGCTAATGTGTGTTTTTGTTGTTAGTGTGTAAAATAGGGCAGATTGTTGAAGAATTGGATTGAGTGTGTGCTCACTGAATGGTTAATGTTTAATCGTTTCAATTTATGTTGCATTTGTAGACGCTGAAATAAAATGAAAATCACTCTACTGGCATTTCTCTGTAAATTTCTCGTGTAGTTTTGGTTTCTGAAAGTTCTGCATCAAATCATTTGCTTCCCTTCAGGCTAATACTCAATAATAGTTAAGAAATTTAAAGTATTTCAGAAATCCCTGATGGATTTAACCATCTTCATGTCTGAAAGTACACCTTTATTTTGACAAATGATCCTTACTTTAAATATTAGCTCTGAATTCTGAACATGTCCCTTTATTCAGTAGTTATTTACAGTCTGTTTTACCTTAAATGGTTTTCAGTGCTTGTTTTTGCCTAAACAGTGTGGAAGGAAGAAATAAGATAATTACTTTGTTCCGTCGTCATTTGGGTTTCACGAAAATCAAGCCTACGTCTGATTGGCCGATCAGGCCCTCTTGTTGTCTCCATTCCCAGGAAGTAGCTCGCTTCAAGGTCTTTGAGAGCAAAAAGAAAAAAAGCTCAACTGAGGCAGAAAGAATCTAGATTTGGTTGTGATGAAAACTTTTGTTTTATCCGTACACTTTGCTGTATTGATCGAGTTTGGTGTAAAATGTTTTAACTATTTTCCTTACAAATATAATCATTTTTTAGCATAATCAAGTAGCTATGTTACCTCAAGTTGTTATAAAAATGCTACTACATTTTTATAACAAAGGTTAAAGCATTCATAACATTTATTATATATCAAATACAACTTAGAAGAAATGTGGCTTGGTAATTTATCATCTGTCTCTTTAAAAACTGCTGCTGTTTCTGAAGGACGTCATCCCAACATGGCTCCTCTATTAACCCTTTAATGTTTTTATCAGCACATTTCAACAAGTCAGTTTAACATTACAGTTTTCCTGGTAATTTGTTAAGTTTAATTTATTATGGTACAAAAGCAACTCTAACCAGGTGGGTTTTCAGTCTAGACCAACTCCACAGATGTTTCACAAGACGTTTGCTAATTGCTGCTGGCTAGTCTGAAGGAGCTGAGTGGGGGAGGAGCTGCGCCTCACAGGCGGAGCTTGGTCCAGTCAGGCACTTTCACTGCTGAATGGTTGCCATGGAGATTAAATGATTTCTCAAACATGCCTGGTTCCAAATGCAAAGTTTGAAGTTAGTTGAACATAAAATAAACAACCACCGTCTCCATCTCTGAATATGATTACATGTCATCGTTGTTTTGGAAACTTTACATTCCTCCCTCTTGTCCTTCTTCCAACGTTGCCTTTTCTGTTCAATAATGCTATAAAACCTGCTATAATAGTCTAAATCATTTCATCACTCATATCAGTGTTAACTGTATGTTCCTCCATTAAAATGTCTTCATTTGGCGCGCCTGTAGGCCGCGGTCTGGGGTTTGATTCCTGGTCTGCGACCATTTGCTGCATGTCTTCTTCCTCTCTCTCTTCCTATTTCCTGTCTATTTACTGTTCAATAAAAGCCACCAGTGCAAAAAACACATATTTGTTACCATTTACTAATGTTAACTAATGTTCCAAAACATGTTTTAACCATAATATGGGACAAAAGATCACATTGTTGATCTGATCACCAAGGAGCGTATTCCTACAGCAACACTAGTGTTGCAATAGGCAATTAAAGTTCGCTTTATTTGGAAAGCAAAGAGCAAAACTCTGAGTGAATAAACATGGAGACAAAAGCACAGAACTGTGAAACCAAGACAAACTGAACTACAGAGAAAAACAGGAACACAACATGAATTTACACAAAACATTTTCTAGACCGTAGCAGATTTAACAAAGCTGAACAAACTTTACTTAAATATTCTGTCAGTGGCGTCTTTTCTTTCTCAGTGGATCTGTTGTACTCCTCCAGCTTTCTAATTTCCTTCTATTGTCCATAAGAAATTAGAAAATGCAAAGTAGGATGGCAGCAGCGGAGCAGGAATGTGCCACAGTTGCATACACTGAGATTATTATTCCTCACTGCCATGCTCCGGCTAATTAGCCTGATTTGATTGTTAATGCACTGCCAATTAGAGGTGGCAGGCGTCACTATGGCTGCGCCTGACAGCCCTCGTTTAGAGGTGAGCGAGCGGCTCAGGCGAGATGAGCCCTGGCTGCTCCACAGACTGTCGGAGGCGGTTAGCGCTCAGAGGCGGTTAGCAGACCCGGCTCCAGAACCGGCTTTTAATTTAATACATTTACATAAATAGGGTTGTCAGAAAATGATACATTGTCCCAGAAGTAATATTGTTGTTTTCAGATCATTTTCAAGCACTATAACAACAATGGTAAAGTAATGCAAGAACATATTCTCGAAGATTAATGAACTTTCTAGTCAACAGCAATCAAATATTGTGCAGCACATTTCAGCAAAAGGCTTTTCAAAGAGCTTTACATCATGAAATACAAAGTTATAAAACAGACAGTAATTGAAATATTACATTTTACTGTCGTTACACATCAGGATGTTGGTCAATGTTTCATTTATTATGTTTCACATCAACTCCAATCAGGCAGGTTTTAGTCTGGATTCAGAGGAACTCCGTGTTTCGGCTGTTTTTCAGTTTTCTGTAAGTTTGTTCCAGATTTATGGTGCATAGAAGCTGAAAGCTGCTTCTCCATGTTTGATAGATCTGGAAGGTTGATCAGCAGCAGCAGATCTTTAATCTTTAATTCAGTGATTTATAAACGACCAGCAGGAATTTAAAGACTCTCAGAGAAGGACTGGAGAACCGGGCGGTGGAGAACCGGGCGGTGTAGAACTAGACGATGTAGAACTAGACGATGTAGAACTAGACGATGTAGAACCGGGTGGTGTAGAACCGGGCGATTCCAGCTGGAATAGCTGAAACTGTTTGCTGACTCTAGATCTACACGTCTTGATCTTTATTCTAGATCATTCCTCTTCTGGTCCAAAGATTCAGGTCGGTCGGTTGTCGTTCGGGTTGTTCGGTGTCGGTCGGTCGGTTGATCGGTCGGTCGTTCGGTCGGTCGGTCGGTCGGTCGGTCGGTCGGTCGGTTGATCGTTCGGTTGTTCGGTTGATCGTTTTGTCGGATGTCTGGTCTGATGACAGACAGGCAGATTTTTCATGAAATAATTTTTTTGAACCTGAAACATCAGGTTAGGTTCCCATTCACCCAAAATGCAGATGAGTTTGCATTTGCATTTTGACACAGCTGCTCCACTGTATCAAATCGAGATAAAATAATGTGAAGTTGGCCACTCTGAGGTAAAAATGAATAAATGTTTGTGTGTCTATTAGCTGCAGAAACAGAGGAGTGGAAGGTAGAGAAGCAGGTCGTCTCATGCATCCTCTCCTCTACATCTGCTGCGGTTTGTAGTCACTCTCTCCCTCTACGCCTCGTTCTTTACCATCAGCATTTCTGCTTTGTGATTTTGCCTGCTGATATGCAAATATGAAAATGCACATGATGTGTGTGCAGTTTATGTTTTATGCATCAGTGCTATACTTACTGAGACTGTTACCTCAGTTCCTGCTTTCTGGGCATCCTGGGGTTTAAATATGTTATTTACTGTGGTATCTCAGAAGAAGTTTTACATTTTTATTATCTTTCACTTGCAATTAGAATTGATATACTGCATAGATAATATTTAGGAAAAACATGAATGTATTCACTCTGTGTAGTTTTCACATTTTCTGAATTGTTTTCATTGTGAAAAATCAAGAATATCTTCATGTCTTAATTATTTCATTCACTTATTGTAATGACCTTCATATTTTATGTTTTTCTTTACATTGTGGCCAAATAAAGCAGCTATTAAATATTCTCCAGACGATTCATGGTTTCTGTTCAAGGTCAATGTCAATGTGAAATTTATTTCACACATTTTCAGTTTACAGCAGAATTCAGGTTCTGTGCAGTTTTATAAAACTTTCATGATGCTTTTTGAGTGACTCTTTTTTTACTCTTTTACTCTTACGATTTACATTTTTTTACACAAATGTCATAAAATATGAGTACTCACCCATATTTTAATCTTCATTTTGCTTTTGAGCTTTTTACATGTTTCCACTGGTATTTAGAAAATTAATACCAGTTTTACAGCAAAATTACACAAACATATCTTTTGACACATTTTTCAAATTAAATGTTAATGAAATTGAAAAATTTCTCACATTTTCTATTGGAAGAATAATATTTTGTTGAATAAAAATAATTTCCAAAATGTACTAATCATTTTGGGGTTAGGTTAATATTTATTTTAATTTATCTACAGAACATTTTTCTCCCAGAACATTTATTCATTTGATGTTCATCATATATAATCGTGTAAAAAGAAACCATTGCAGGTTACAGGTGGTTGGTTTTAGTTTTTCTATTATAATTTTGCTCCATTTATTAACATGAGGCTCTTCATTTCATTATTAATTCTTCTCATATTTTATGACTTGTTCAATAAACCGAAAAATAAATGATAATCCAAATATTTAACTTGTGAAAAATATTAAACCGTCTCCTTCTTGTAGATGTAAAAGCATCAACTCCACAGTCTGACGTCTAAATGCACATTTTGTCCCCTGGGACAGATGCAGTAATAGGAGGCCATGTGATGATGAATGGTCCTAGTTGGAAAACGCCTGCAGATGCTGTTATCTGTGTTGCAGAAACCTCCATCTCCACTAAATCAATCATAAATCATTTAAACACTCCATTTATTCACATGAATTACAGCAAAGACCCCTATGGCTCTAATAAAAGCGAGGCGCGGAGGGTGTGTACCTGAAGTAATCTTAGAGCAGCCCGGCTAATCAGACCAAATCTGACGCCGCCTGGAGCTCGACCTTCAGGATCGCACGCAGAGCTCTAACTCGCCAATCACGGCTTCGCTGCTTCTCCTCCCAAATCACATTTATAGGCTCTGATCCTGACATAAAGGAATGACTTTAGGGACACAAGAAGCTTAAACGGACAGCTGGCAAACCTGCTTATGATGGAGCTAATTTGGGCTGGTTTTCCAGCCTGAAAGCATGAACGGCTGCTTGTCCTTCACCTCGCTCCTCCTCAGCTGCTGCCAATCAAAATCACTTTTACATATATGTTAAAACAAGAAGAAATCGACAGTTTAATGGAAACTGAAAAAACGCTCCCAACATATGAAGAAAGACATTTGATGGCATTGACCTCATTATTTTGAGTGAGTCAGCAGATCCTGTGTGCAGGAATATGAGGACATTATGCAGATGCTTTCAACAAGCCGGCATTGATGAACATGAAAGACACGCTCCTCTGCTTGTGTCCATGCAGCTTTCAATAAGTGAGGTTTCCAGTCAAAGGACAGTTATTTGTTTGCCTGCAAGGATATAATTATACTGCCACTTTAAATGGAATACATTTAATTTGTATAGTGAACAAAAAGCATTAAACTGAAACCAGGAGAAAAGGAAACATGGCGATTTATTTGCTGCAGGTTGTTTCAGGTTCAGTGTTCTCTATAATCGCTAAAACAGATTAAAATCCTGAACATCTCAGTTCTGCTGCCAAAAGCTGAAGTAAATTACCACTTTTCATCAATCTGCCTTTTTGAATTTTCAATTTCTCAGACATTAAAATTAGTTTGTCGAAGAACAAAAACTTCAAAAATGTTTCAACTTAGGAAATATATTTTCTTCACAACAGAGAACAATTATTTTTCCTTCAAAAGGTAATTAATTATTCATTCAAACGGCATCTGGGTTTAACTGGACTCAGAATATTCAGATAATTGGATATGAATTTGTTTATGAATGAATAGGGATGAATTTTACTGTGAGATGTTTGAATAAAAATGATCAGAACTAAAATGTTTCAGTAATTTCTGATATCTTTTAGAAATTACTTCAAAATTAAGGCCTCTAGTAAGATAATATAAGTTACATTTTTATTTATTTTTATTTCTGAAAACAGCTGCTGATAAATTCTAGAAGTGTAAAAAACCAACATTTATAGTCTGCAACAGTTTAAATTACTAACTAAACTACATGAAGCAGTTTTACACAGTTTAGTGATGTTATTATTTATTAAATAAATGTTTTTCTTATGCATAAACTGATTTTGGTGCTTCAGAATGATGAATAATCTCTAGATGGATGAGTTGCTGTTGTTTTCAATATAATATAAAAGTCAAACAGGAAGTGGAAATTTCTTGTCCAAAAACAAAGAAAGTTTGTTAAAGAAACAGAAGATATAACATTTAACTTAATGCATCAATAATTATTAAAACATTGAATTCTATATTTCTTTATTGGTTATCTTAAGTAATTCATTTTGAATAAATTCCCATTAGTCACTGATTAAGGAAGTCATTAGCAGCATTTTAAGATGGCAGTAAAATCTTTTTTAAATTGGCCTACAGTCTCTTCATCTATGGATTATTTCTTGAAAAAGCCAATTTTAGCCTGTGCTGCCTTTATTAAAGTCACATTGGGAGATTTACAAAAAGAATCATTCATCATGGAGACTCGCTGCTGCATTTGCTCATTAATGAGGCTCTGCTTGGTGTGACGGTGCAGGAATCAGACCTGTGAGGAAACTGCTTAAAAAACTTCCTAATGTGTCTTCAGCTCCTTTAGCACCAAATTCTGCTCAAATTACGTTCTTGCTTTTACATCTTCAATTGCTGGACGTTCTTTATTGCTTCGCTGATAAAAGTCCACAACATCCGTGTGTTTAAAACTTGAGAAAATTAAACACTTTTTGAGGCCGTAGACAAAAGTTTTATTGAAAAAACTGTTTCCTTTCATATCTTTTCCTATTTTGTTTTTTACTTTTACTAACTTTAACTTTTATAACTCTAAACAACTCCTAATTAATGTTTTCTGACTGTGTCGGCTACTGACTCGTTGCAATAGCAACCGACAACAACACTACTAATGTATCAGGATTCAACAACAAAAACATGCTAACATTTCCCTCACAAACAGCAGAACATTCAGTCTGTTACAGCTTCGTGTTTTCAGGAGAGATGGTTATTTTGTTATTATTAATAAGTGATAGCTGTGGTAGATTAGGTAGCGCTGCTAAGCTAACACAGTGGTGGCTGATTAGCTGATGCTACCACCTGCTCTACTGGTGGTCTGTCACCGTTGGTGTGTGGGTCGCCTCGATTTACTGAACCAAACTGTTCCACAGCTCATCAATATGTTACAGCTTTCATAGTCAAGCTAGCATAACTGACCTACTTCCTTCTCCCTCAATATTTTTTAAATTAAAACTTTTTCTGGCCTTGTTATCTAGTTGGGACAGTGTCGACAAAAGCTCTGCGTTCGTTTTTCTTTCATATATCAGGCAAACATTTAAGATTTAGCTGTGATTTTGACAACTTTACAGGTAATACCAATGCTAGTCATCGTTGGCTAGCAGCTTTTTGTCCTCCAGCAGGAAGTAGAATAACAATTATACATTGAAATTTGTTTGACTGGTTCTAATAAAACTGTTTAGCAAAAACTAACTTCTTTATGAACAATGGAAACTAAGATAATAGATGATAGATAATAGATAAGAAGGAGGATTGAGCCGATGCAGAAGAAGAGAGTTGACCTGTGGACCATAATGAGAGAGTTTGGAGTAGATGAGTCGGGGAGAGCAACACGGCGAACAGGGCGAACAGCAGGAGGCCAGAAATAATTAGCTGACACTGGGAGCTGAAGGAAGCAGCCTCTCTTGTTCCTCTCACTAAGGGAAGTTATCATAACACATGTTTACCTCGGTGGCTGGAGGCCCACATGTGAAGATTGGACCAGCGGGATCAATACCACGCTAATTATCATTTAGGATAACCATTCCAAACACGAGTTGAATTCCCCGGTCGAGATCTTGAACATGAAATATAACAGCAGGCAGGCGGCAGGGAGGCCCGAGGGAGCAGGAGGAGAAGAGGCAGAAAGAAAGCTGATCATTTTCAGGAAATGACAACAATCCACATTGTTCCAAAGGTTTCACCAAGAGCACCAGCAAACGTTTTACTCACAAACACTTTGTGTTTAAAAAGAACAAAAAACTTTTACAGTACTAATTCTAAAAACTTTTTACTATTTTCCATACTTTATATTTTAGCTAACGTTTATCGTATTTATTTATTTTTTTCCTCCGAAGAGTTTTTGCAGCGCTAGTGGCTCGTATTTTTTACAGTAGGCAGACAGGAAAGAGGGCAAGGAGAGGGGAAGACATGCAGCAAAGGTCACCGGGAGTCGAACCCGCGACGTCCGCGTCGAGGACTGAGGCCTCCAAACGTGGGGCGTGCTAACCCCCTGCGCCACCACAGTACGCCCCTATTGTATTGTTTATCATTTATTGTGATAAATATCTTGTCATAAGAATTTTGATCTGTTGTCACAATAAATTCAAATTGATAATATTTAAAACCCCAAAACTGTCTGTATTTTGATGTTATTGCTTTTTTTCCCAGTGTTCAATGAGAGTATAGATAATATAGATACTAAATGCATTTGCTGTGTGCTGCTTCTTTATGGAAGAGTTTTATAGATGGGAATGTTTTTAAGAGCAGCATTTGTGTTTGTGGGACTATTATTGCTGTGACACACAGTCAGAGCCATGCAGTGAAATAGTTCTTATTGTCACGTTTATTGTCATCATAAAGTATCATGATAAAGCTTTAAGTCCACATCACGAAGCTCTGGCTAACTGTGTGAGTTTATTCCCAGAAGCTTTAATGTTTTTATTCTGCTTTTTGCTTAAACTTCCCGCTGGATAAATAATTATGCAGAGAGCATAATTACATGAAACATAAGTCATAGAGGCTTATGATGCCTTTAATGACACCAAACTGTTTTCTAATAGGAGAACTCAAAATGCTTCAATCTGGACAAAACTTAAAAAAGACTTAAAAACTTATTTCTAATTTTAGACTGTATAGATTTGTTTAAAATAACAATCATTAGCTAAGCAATTAGCTAATTATGTGGATCCGCCTGGCCCGGCCCGGTTCTGCACAGCCCGGTTCTGCACGCCCGGTTCTGCACCGCCCGGTTCTGCACGGCCCGGTTCTGCACAGCCCGGTTCTGCACGCCCGGTTCTGCACGGCCCGGTTCTGCACGGCCCGGTTCTGCACCGCCCGGTTCTGCACGGCCCGGTTCAACCCTTCACTGAGAAATGTGCTACACAAATGAACTTGCTCTATTGATTGATATGGTTTATTTTTTATGTAACATAATAAAAATGTAGAATTGTATGGACAAAAACCTTATTTTAAATATTACATCAAACAAAAAGGAAAATGTCAAATATTTGCAGGAGGAAAGATATCAGATCCCCAAAGCTGATAATTATCTGCTTCAGTTACTGTGTTTTTATTAATGACTTTGTCATTTTATTTGTGTGTCGTGGATATTTAGGTTCAACAGTCATGAGAGAAACATCTCAGAAAAGAAAGTTTAATACCCAGTGAGAAAAGGATTTACATAATGTGAAGGAGAATCCGGAGTTTTATTTCATTTGCATAGATTAAACCTCTGAGCTGAATTTAAGGGTAAAAGGCCTGAGATCTGTATTCATGCAGCTGCACCATGTTACTGTAAACACCCATAAAATAATGGCAGAGCAGTCGGGGCATATGAAGAGCTGCTAAATTTAGAAACAGATTTAGTTCTTTAAATAGAGAAATTTACTGTCAAGTAAACAGAAGATTTAAAACCTGAAACGTCAAAACCTTCGATGCTGAGGCGGCTTAAGCAAGCAGCTATTTTTAATTGTGTCTCTAGAAATACTCTGCTGCTCATATCTGTCAGTATATTCACTTCTTATAAGCACTCACTGATCTGCTGCTGCTACAGGCGGTGGGGCCCAAAGTGAGGCCCGGGGGCCGTTTACGGCCCTGCAGAGGAGTTTGTGCGGTCAGGAGTGAATCTGGTGCGGTGACAGTGGTGAGGCTCTGACTTCATCATGTTCAGATATACAAATGCAGACCATGAAAATTCAGCGATTTGGAAGGAAAAATGCTCAAAATGGGTTAAGCTAAATAAAAATAAATATTTTACAGTACCAACCACATGGTTAAAAAGCAAAATATAAATTATTGAATCGTATTTTTCCATTATGACCGCATGTCACTGGTACAGGTGTAGATGTTTGCAGCAGAGGGACCATTTTCCATACTTGATTTTCTATAGATAAACGATGATCATCAATGTTCTGCCTTCATTTTAGCTTTTGGAGAAACTAGAACCTCGAACTTCGACCCACTTTAATGAAACAAGTCATCTGCAGCCCAAATGAGAAAAAAATCCCTAAAAGTTTGAAACAGTCAGGTAATAACACGACCGTTCAAAACCCTTTTGGTGTTTTGCTCCTACAGTGATTCCATTTTTCAACAAAGATTGATTTAAATTAAATTTTACATTTCCAGTTTATAACTGAGCAGATAAAATTAAAACAGGCAGAAAATATTTGTTTTAAAGCGGCAGTATTTAGGTTGTGACGACTTCCTGTAGGCGGAGTCTCAGAGTAGGAGCTTCTTAAAGAGACGGAGACCCTTTAATGCATTTGATATGTAGCATTTTTATAACAACTGAAGGTGAAATAATTACTAGATTGTGCTACAAAATGACACAATGTGGCTTGAAAACACATAAAATAATGTTAGTGGCCCCAAAGTACTTTTGACTGCATCATTTCAGCTCTGCTGGCCGACAGTTCGGACTCTCTGGGTCAGACGGTTCTGGCAGCATCGTCTCCGCTGATCCATCCGACCCGCAGCAACTCGACTCGTTAGGACCATTAGAGCCTGCAGGCCTGATGGGATATTGTGTTTTTATGAGCTCTGCTCAGTAATCTATTAATAGGTCTGACATGCCATTAGACTTTATTGATGTCCAATTCGTGGGCTCACATGAAAACATCGTCATTTGTCATGACGGGAGTTGAACTCTGACTTAATGGCCGCTTACGTTGTTGATATTTCCGTCTGTAACCTTCAAACACAACGAGGCTGAAGATAAACGCTGAAACCGACTCATATTTCACACACGTTTATTTATGTTTCTTTGCAGTTTATTTAGAGACTGAAAAGGAAACGAAGCATTCAACATTTTCACAATAAAATCACATTTTTTATGTATTTTGCTGAGATTTTATGTGAAAAACCAACAGAAACATTGTCTAACTGCAGCAAATAAAGCCTGAAAATCCACTTTTATTCTGTGAAGAAAGTGGTGCAGCATGGCTGCAGGAAGCTACGCTATTTATGAGTTTGGTTGTAACTAGTTACATTTATTTGAGTAACTTTTCTGAAAAAAAATACTTTTAGGAGAATTTTCACTACACTGGACTTATTACTTTTATTCTGGTATTTTTATTATGAAGTGTTTCTTGAGTATAATATTTTTGGAAACTCGTAAGAAGAGCTTTATTTAGAGAAGTTCATAGTAATGATGAAAATATTGTGAAATTCTCACCTAAACTATGAAAATACTTAAATTTTTGTTTTATTCCGGACTCATATAATCATTATTCAGTGGCTTTTAATGCACATATTTAAAGCAGATAACGGCTTAGTCCAATCATTTTTCATTATGTCATTAATTTGAATGTTTTTGTAGCAGTTTTTATCATAAAATTATAAAAACGTATTTATATTTAAGGTCTGAACTTAGTTGTAAAGTCTGTCAGGTTTATGAAGGTGTCTATTGAAAGCTATGGACATAATTTATATGAAAAGCATTTTCATATAAATTAATATGCAACACAGAAAAAACATGTTTGAGCTGAAAAAAGGAAGAAACTTTAAATCTGTCCAGTTTCATTAGATTTTGCAGAGAAAATAAAATAGTTTTGCTGTAATACTGTAAAAGCATAACTGATATAAAAACCTTGTATCATTTTCCTTTTTTATTTCCACTTTTCTCTGTGTTTCTCTGCTGTACAATCCAAATAAAACAGTTTGCAGTTTGTGGTTGTAACAAGTTCAAGAGCTCAGCATAATTTTACTTTATTAGGCTTTAGAAAGCAGCATATTCTTCTTTCTGCATAAAATATTGTCTTTGCTTTAAGAATACCTTTTCATCAGTATTCTCGTTGCTGAAGCCTCATTTATTAAAAAGGAATATCTCTCCTTATTTGTTTAGGTTTTTAATATGCTGAGTTAATGCATTTTCACTCCTGTGCAGAATAACTGGGAACAACTTGCTTGTGTCGTCTTTTTTTCCAATACCCTCTGGGGAAATTGAATATTTATTTGCCATTCTCCCAGGATTTTAAAAGTCTGAAGGAACATTAATAATTTCTCGAAACAAAAAGGGAAAATTGTTTTTTATTTTTTGTCTGTGTGCTCAATAAGCATTTGGATGATTTTAGAAGTGAGTTTACTAACTGAAACAGATTAAAGAAATGCTGGGTTTCACTTCAGTTTGCAGTGATGAGAACTAAAGGTCAGAAGTCGGGCAAAGTCGCCCTGTTCGCTCCGTTTCACTCGAACTGTCGCTCGTTTTTCTGGAAGCTTCGGTTCGTTTGGGAAAATGTGAATCAAACTAATAAAAGAAAAATCAGCTCAGTTCGGTTGAAGTAAACTCTGACCCACTTCGGATGCCGTGTGAACGCCAAGCGGACCGGAAACGGCTCCAAAAACAGGAAGCTAACTGTAGCGCAGCGCATTAGCGGAGGTGTTGTCGGTTGCCATGGCAACGGGTCTGCATGTGGAGGAAAGCCGACCCAGAAAGCATCAGTGGTTCAAAGTCGTTTTCCCTTCGCTGTGGTTTTTAAAACCTTCAGTAAACAACAAAAATCTGGAATAATTTGCTTGTTTATGTGCAGAGCCTGAAGATATTCAACACCATCATCAAAATACTTCACGAAGTATTGGAGCCGTGGTTTTTTAAACTTTTAACAAGTTTTAACTGCAGCAATTATGCAGAATGTAATTCTTGACTATTATAAAAGATGTATTTGTTTAGTCCTCTCTTTCATCTGGACAGAAACAAACAGTTTATAGATTTATTTCCAGGGAGAAAAAACATTTCACAGCTTTGATTTCAGCCATATTTCAAAGAAAGGTGATGAGAAACCAGAGCACTACAAACATTTAGTGACAGATTTCTGCTCATCCTGCATTGGGACAGTCTGGGTTTGTGGGTACAAATAATACGCAGCAATGGCTGCAGGAGCGTCGCTAGCGTTAGCGGCTAGCGTTAGCGGCTAGCGTTAGCGGCTAGCGTTAGCGGCTAGCGTTAGCAGGTGAAACCAAACCAGTAATTTATGTCAATGGAAGAATCATCCAACGGCCAAAATGTGACGCCTCCATTTCTGTTTCCATTTGGTGAAGGAGGAAGTTGAACTCTGTCTTCTTCAGAGGGTTATGTGTTGATTCCTTGCTGCAGCGCCCCCACAGGCCAGGAGGGGAACAGCTTTTAGTCCAGTGAGGAAACGAACCGCAGCAGCTGAAAATGTAGTAAATGTTGGCGTTCTTGTTTCCAATCAATTTCAGTCAATTTAGGACCAAATTGTTGGAAGATGTTTCTCACCAGACGGATTTTAATAGTTAAACTTTCAGACTACATTTAAAGCCACTATAAAATGAAAATATGAGCATGCTGGGATGTTTGGCCTAATCTATCAAAGTGCTGTTGATGGAGGGTTTTAATCTGTCTTTTCTTTCCAGCAGCCTCCACATGCCCTTGGCTACACACTCAAATGGGGAACATTTTATCATTCGTGAATGACAGGTCATATTTTGCTTCTGTCACCTGCTTAGATTAATAAATCGCCAGGATTTATGAAATATGTCTTTGTTTATATATCTATATCTTTTTGTCCTTCATATTGTTCCTGATCTAATCCGTTTCCTCACATAAAGACATAATCACGGCGAGGAAACTGATTTCGATCACCTCTCTGCAGCCTTGGCAGGCTGTTGAGGGCATCCAGATGACACAGAGGCATGCTGGGAATTGTATGCTCTGTGCAGTTAAGCCCTGTTGGTCAGGGTTAACGTCCAGAATCGTCAGTGATGAATGACGTTTATCTATTTTTACAGCTTGATACGGATCCAGCCGCCACGTCTGGACCGTCCTGCAGAGGTGAAAACTAAACATTGCGCTTGAATTGTGTCTCACTCCCCTCCGTCTTTTGGGTGGACATATGGAAATGTCAGCAGCTCTCCAGAGACTTTGGCGAATGTCAGGACATGTGGCTGCATTTCCACTCCGTCCAGCTGTGCAGGGACCCAGCAGAACCCAACAGAACCCCCTCCAACCTGCTTTCAGGGGGAAAACTAATTGCGAAACGTTATTGATTGCCATATCAGATCTGCTCTCTCCGGTGGGTAGAAGAGATGGATGGAGTTGTCAGGTTGTCGTCAGGCTGTTTTCTTTGACAGGACGCCTCGGGGCGCAAACAGCATAACCCAGGTTAACTGAGGCCCAGTCTCAGGAAGTCCAGTGCAAATAATTTGACTTTGGATGGAAACAGGAGGCTGCAGGAGCTATCACTGCACCCGACCCACAACCGACTCCATCGCACAAACTAAAGCACACAAACAGTGGATCCAGCCGGCTTTAAAGGGAGATTCTACTAAATATTGAAGACAGGCTAAAGCTGCACAAACAGCGCAGCTATTCTTTACTTCCAGAGGAGAAGCTGGCAGTTTAAATGCACAGTCAGTTTGTGAAAGTCTCAGCATCACCTGGTGAATTCAAACATGCGCCGGACGACAACATTCTGTGGATCTGAGTAAATAAAACCAAGAGTCTCAATGTTTCATCTGTCGTTCAAAGCAAGAGAGGAGAAACGTCCAGCGGCTCCAACGCGTCGAGCCGTTACAAGCCGCCGCCGCGGTTTGTTCGGTAGAAACTGAACACAAAATGTTCGGCATCTGAGCCTCAGCTGTGATTGCAGAAGCTTCAGTACTTAATATTTTGGTGCCACTCAGTTGTACAGAGAGACCAGCAGCAACAGGAAGCAGCAACAGGAAGCAGCAACAGGAAGCAGCAACAGGAAGCAGCAACAGGAAGCAGCAACAGGAAGCAGCGACAGGAAGCAGCAACAGGAAGCAGCGACAGGAAGCAGCGACAGGAAGCAGCGACTCGTTCCGATGCGTCTGGAGCAAAACGTAAACCGAAGCATCAGACGCGTTTGGTGTGAACGCAGCATCAGAGCTACGATTGGGTTCAAACTCTGTTAATTCATTTTTAATTCTCAGAAAAAGCACCAAGCTGCCAAAGAAGCAAACATAAACTGACCAATGAGGTTTACGTGCTGCTCCAACAGCCTGACGCACAAAATACCTTTTTTTCTGCACAATTCTGTTAACAGTGAAGAGATTTAAACAAAAAATCCAATAATTTTATTTATTTCTTGTTTTTAAATCTCAAGGCGTATTACAAAGGATGGAAGTGCAGGAAATATGACGTGTTTTTTCACAACAGTTGTTGGAAAATGTTTATCTTCATTCTTTTATTTGTAGAATCAGGTTTCAGAATAACGTAACATATCGACTCTATGAAATGCGGAGTGGCTGAATTTCTGCGTCGTTTCCCATCATGAGACGAGGACAAAAAATCATTTTAGTTAACAGGTAATGCAGTCTGTGGCCATGCAGTCGGTCATCAGCGATATCAGAGCAGGATTGCTGGGTGTCGCGGTAATGTAGCAGTAATGCGATGTTGTCTTTGCTTCCTGACAGGTGAGAACTGCTGCTGCCATCAGCCGCTGTGTGATTCACGGCTAATGGAACGGCGGCAGACAGCAGGCGTTTATGTCAGCCTGATGAGAAGCAGCTGTAAACACTCGGCTGAAAATGCTAAAAAACAGATATTTATACGTTCCCCTCCATGAGCTCCTTTTATCTTTTCAAGACGGTCCCACATTTTGCTGCTCTGCATGACAGCAGCCCATTTACTGCAGAATGCTTCATTCTGCCTCAACTATCATTGGTGGTGTGACAAAAGAATTGAAAGCCAACAGATTATGTTTGCTTCCAGAACAGGGCTTATCAAAGCGTCATTAGGCTGCGGCGATGCTCCCTTTCTTATATTTGAGACTAATGATCTGTGTAATATCTGTCCTTTTCCCCTGGATGTGCTGCTTTCCATCAAGGGAGCGCCATTTGCACTCCTGTTCGAGAGCACCGTGTGCGTGTCTGTGTGTGCGTGTGTGTGTGTGTGTGTGTGTGTGTGTGTGTGTGTGTGTGTGTGTGTGTGTGTGTGAGCCGTTTCTTAAATCACCTGATTGACCCTTTTAAACAACAACACAAAGTCAGACAAGGACGCACTCATCTCCTGTGCTCTAACCAGAGAAATAACCTTCAAAATAAAATGTTTTTTTAAGGTTTTTAACATTTATAGAAGATATTTGTTTCCATTTATCCTCCAATTTATGTAATTTTCTGAAATATATTCAAATAACCTGCAAGAAAATGTTCACATAGGTCAAATTAATGACTCATTTCTAAAAAGCAACATTCACACTTATACAATGGTTGTGTCAATATTCATAACATGAATTATGACTAAATGACCATTTATTTTCTGTACATGCAAAAAAGAAATAGCAGATTTGATCTGATCTTCATGATGAGTCTCATTAAGTCTTATTTGCAGAAAATGTCATTTTTGTGTAAAAAGTTACATTTACGGTTCTGTGGAGGCTTAAGATCCTCCAGGGGGCCGGAAATGGCCCCCGCGCCGCCCTTTGGACCCCTGGTCGGCCCTCTGCTGACGGGCTCGTTTAAAACTCACCAAATATATGTCTGCATGTGTGAGAGGAAGGACAGTTTGACATGATCTTTGTGTGACTGTTTCCACCTGCAGCAGGTGTTTTCTGGTTCTCAGGCGTTCTGCCACAAGCAGCAGGAATACAGTCGTTTATGGTTCATCAACTGCTAACATGCCAGTTGATTTACAATGTTTTTCAGAAATTTTCCTTTGCATTTTCATTTAAAAGATGGAAGAAAGTAAGTCGGCCATTTTGAAAAGCAGTGATGGGGTTTTGGTTTGTGAGTAAGATTTGGTGGTTGGACTGGAGCAGCTGGAGGTGGATCGCCATGACGGCAGGCTGTGCATATGGCAGAGATCAAACAATTAACCTGCAGTGATTGGCCTTTGCCACCAGGGCAGTAATTAGAGCTAAATACCCCTGGGGGCAGGCCGGGGTAATTGGAGGGAAGAGTCAGACTCTGAAGGTGTGATTGACCTCACGCTTCTCACTTCTTCAGACTTTTCAAACTGAAGTAGAAATACTTCAGGTTGACATATTTTTATGAAAACTTGAAAAATAAAGTATTTGGTAAAAAGTTTACTCAAGTACTGAGTCACTGATCAACTTATCAATCATTTATTATTTAAAAACTACATCAATAAACAAACCAAAATGACAATAATTCATATAATTAATGAAAAACAAAGTATTTTTTCCAAATCCATTTATTTCACTAAAAGCTTCTACAGAAACTGCAGGTTTGTGTCTGAATCTGGTGGATTTTAAAACATGTTTGTTTTTCATTCAGTGGGAAGAAAATCCAAAACTTTTCCTCAAGTAAGAGCAGAAAGTGCAGCGCAGTGAAAGTACTCCGGGAAGTCATTTCCTAGTTAATATAACTAGTTACTGCCCAACTAGATCAGCTGCTAATTTGGTTTAACACTTAATATCTACACCAGATGCTGAACTGGCTCTATATGCTGGCATGTATGGAAGACCAAAAGTGACATAATTAAAAAGAAAATCAGAAATGGTTATAATTTCTTTCACATTTTCTGTAAATAGTTACATTACTTGACAAAATGCATGTGTGAGGAAAAGGAAGAACAAAATACAAAATACATTTCTGTTTTTATTTTTAGTCAGTTTTGGTCCTCCGTAGCTGAGCGCGTTATTTTAGAGAGATGTGGATTATTTGGAACCATCTGGTCTGATTTGGTATCGGAGCCGTTTTTATGACCCTGCAGCAGAGTCATAGTACATAGTTATAGTACATAGTTACATTTACTAGTTACTAGTAACTAGTAACTAGTTACATTTACTTGAGTAATTTTTTTGGTTTTTTTCTACTAGTTTAATTTTACTATGAAGTATTTCTACTTGAGTAAAATTTCTGTATTTTCTTCCCACTGAATGAAAAGCAAACATCTTTCTGGAGTTTCTGAAGGTTTTTTGTAACAGAAATTGACTGGTTAGTTTTTTGTTACTTATATGAATTGTTGCCGTTTCACTTTATTTTTTTGTCCGTCTGAATTTGTAATTTTAAAACTTTAAATGATACTTTGATCAGTTACTCAGTATTTGAGTAAATTTTTCACCAAATGCTTTTTTACTCTTGAATAAAAACGTGTTAAAGTTTTATTTCTCTTACTTGATTGTAATTTTCTTCCTCTCTGAATACTTTATTATCTGTTTTTGTCACATTTTCTTGCTGCAGCAGGCAGAAAGCTGCAGCAGGCAGAAAGCTGCAGCGTGGTTTGTGTTTTCATTCAGTGGGATAAATGATGCGTGTTTGGCGTCTGGATCCGTCTGAGGAAATGTTTGATCCTGCAGCTCCGTGTTGGTGTAGCCGTGTGCCGTCCGCCGATGATACATAGACAAATCCGGGCGCGTCGCAGGGAGCGGGATTGAAGTGATCCTTCATCTGATTCAGATATCGATCCCATTTCCTAGGGAGACACATTTGCCATTTCATTTTGAAGTCCTGAATTACAAACTAAATGGGTTTCTTCGTGTTTCCAGGTTAAATTTATGTGTCTGGCTGACGGTGGTTCAGTGGGGCAGCGGGTGTCTTACAGTTCGATTTCAGCTTCCTTCTTTCACATGTCGACTGTTTTTAACCCAAATTATCCTTCGAATTGCAGAAAAATGTTTCAGTTTTAACAGGAAATGTAACTCTAATGCAAAGTGGGACCCAGGGGCCATTTGTAGCCCTTTGACCTCTGGTCGTCAAGAATGGTTAAAAAAAAACAAAAACTGTCTATCTATATATATGTGTATATATATTTATATAAAATTCCCTTCTCACCCACCGCGGGTGGTTCTTATCCTCTGAGCTCGGGTCCTCTACCAGAGGATCTATAGATCTATATATCTATATATCCTCTACCAGAGGCCTGGGAGCTTGAGGGTCCTGCACATTTCTGGACTGAGATGTCTGATGTTGTTCCTGGGATCTGTTGTAGCCACTGCTCCAGTTTGGGGGTGACTGCCCCGAGGGCCCCGATGACCACAGGCACCACTGTGGTCTTCACCTTCCAGGCCCTCTCCAGTTCCTCCCTGAGGCCCTGGTATTTCTCCAGTTTCTCGTGCTCCTTTTTCCTGATGTTGCAATCGCTTGGTATTGCTACATCTACCACAACGGCTTTCCTCTGTTGTTTATCCACTATGACAATGTCTGGTTGGTTCGCCATTACCATTCTGTCTATCTGGATCTGGAAGTCCCACAGGATCTTAGCTCTGGCATTCTCCACCACCTTTGGGGGTGTTTCCCACTTTGATCTCGGGGTTTCCAGTCCATATTCTGCACAGATGTTTCTGTACACTATGCCTGCCACTTGGTTATGTCGTTCCATGTATGCTTTCCCTGCCAGTATCTTGCACCCTGCTGTTATGTGCGTTTCTGTTATGCCTGCCTTTTGGTTCTTTCGTTTTGTGCTGGACTGTCTCAGGGAGCCTCCTTACACAACCTACACCTTGGGTCTTGTCTGGTGTGGTAGATCTGGGCCTCTATTGCTCTGGTGTTTAGGGCCTGTTCCTGGGCGGCCATGATGAGGGCCTCTGTGCTGTCCTTGAGCCCAGCTTTTTCCAGCCATTGGTAGGATTTACTGATATCAGCCACTTCGGGTTATTTGCTGGTGGTACATCCCATGTAGGGGCTTGTCCTCCCATGATGGTATCTCTGGCACTTCAACCTCCGTTCCCTGTTGTCTGAGACATTCACTGAGCACATTGTCTGTTGAGGCTTTGTCCCTGATGTATTTATGGATCTTAGTTGTTTCGTCCTGGACAGTGGTTCTCACACTCACTAGTCCTCTGCCTCCTTCCTTGCGGCTCGTGTACAGTCTCAGGGTGCTGGATTTGGGATGGAACCCTCCATGCATTGTTAGTAGCTTTCTAGTCTTAATATCTGTGGCTTTTATCTCCTCCTTTGGCCAGCTAATTATTCCAGCAGGGTATCTGATTACTGGCAGGGCATAGCTGTTTATCGCGCGGATTTTGTTCTTGCCATTGAGCTGGCTTCTCAGGACTTGCCTTATTCGTTGGAGGTATTTAACTGTCCTCTATGTCTGCTATTGTTCCTTGTGGGAGTGAGACCCCTTCTGTGCGGATCACCTTCCCCCCTCTTTGTAATCAGCCGACCACACTTCTCTAGTCCGAATGACATCCCAATGTCTGTGCTGTAGATCCTGGTGGTGTGGATCAGTGAGTCGATGTCTCGCTCACTCTTGGCGTACAGCTTGATGTCATCCATGTAGAGAAGGTGACTGATGTTGGCCCCATTTTTTGAGTCGGTATCCGTAGCCAGTCTTGTTGATAATTTGGCTGAGGGGTTCAGGCCTATGCAGAACAGTAGCGGGGACAGAGCATCTCCTTGGTATATGCCACATTTGATGGACACTTGTGCAAGTGGTTTGCAGTTGGCTTCAAGGGTGGTTTTCCACAGCCTCATTGAGTTTGCAATGAAGGCTCTCAGAGTCCTGTTGATGTTATACATCTCTAAGCATTCAATGATCCAAGTATGCGGCATTGAGTCATAGGCTTTCTTGTAATCAATCCAAGCCATGCACAGGTTGGTGTGTCGGGTTTTGCAGTCTCGGGCAACTGTGCGGTCTACGAGGAGTTGGTGTTTGGCTCCTCTGCTATTTACACCGATACCTTTCTGTGCCATGCTCATGTGCTTATCCATGTGTTTGCTTATCTTGGCCGCTATGATGCCTGACATGAGCTTCCAGGTTGTGGAGAGGCAGGTTATTGGTCGGTAGTTGGGTGGGACTGGACCCTTTGATGGATCCTTCTGGATTAGGATTGTCCGCCCTTCAGTTAACCATTCAGGGTGAGTCCCACTTTGTAGCAGCTGGTACATTTGGCCTGCCAGTCGCTCATGGAGGGCAGTGAGTTTCTTTAGCCAGTAGGCATGGATCATGTCAGGCCCTGGTGCTGTCCAGTTTTTATACCTGAGACTCTTTCTTGGACATCTGTTACCGGGGCTTGCTCAGGGAGGTTGCTATGGTCCTCTCGTAGAGAGATCAACCACTGTGCATTGCTGTTGTGGGACGCCTCCCTTTCCCATATATATATATATATAAAAATAAATATAAATCCCACGATGGAATAAATATAGTCTATTTCTGTACAAGTTGTCTTTTTTTCTTCTGTTTTACAAAATAACATAAATAAATACATAAATAAATAGACTTGAACTTAAACACAAAAGTCACCAGAAATAGCTTGTAGTTCTATTTTTCTCATCATTTGTGCAAAAACATAAAATTTGTTTTCTTTTAAACTTCAAATTGTAGAATATGTTTTATTAAGAAAAACCAGCAACAACATATAAATGTCTCTGTCCGTCAGCAGCAAACATTTCACCTCTTCTATTTGTTTTCACTGAAGTAAAAGCAAAAAATAACTGCAAAACATGAACAGAGTAAACAGAGCGACTGATCACAACATTTGATCTGAATATTTATGAATAAAGTCACTGAGAGAAAAACAGTCGTGTTCATTTCTGTGTCAGAAGTTATGTGGAGATTATGGGAACATATTGGAGCAGAAACTGAAGTAAATTAAATTTATAAAATATACTATATTATAGATCTGCTCTAATGCTGCAGATCTATAGTAGATGCGCTCTGACTGTTAAAACATAGAACTGATTTCTAGATGCGCTCATTTCCATGGCGACACGGTGCAGCTCAGGTGAAGCAAACTGAAATCTGATTTCTTATTTCCCGGCCGTTATCTCCTCTGGACGTTTTGATCCTTTAAAACGAGCGGTAAACATTTCGGCCGCCTGCCGGCCGCCCGATAATCCACGCCGTCTTTCGTCCGTCTGATGTTGAGATCCGTGATGAAGCCAGAGAGAAAGCGACGCTCATGAGATCCTGTGAGCTGATTGACACGTTTCTATGTTCAGTCTCCAGCCGTTCGCTGCTCAGATTGGTCCAGTTCAGGGTTTTGACTGTTTCTGTGCATCATTCAGATAAAAAAAGAAAAAAAAACATTCATGTTCTGCTATTTTCAGTGTCTTAAAGAAAAACTGTTGATTATAGAACAATAACTGAAAACCTCCGTAATGCATCCAAATTGCAGCAGGAATTCAGAATCAAGAGAAACTTTTAATTTTCTGTTTAATCCTGTTCTCATTACGTAAAATAAATTTGTTCAGTCGAAACGTTTGAGACAGTAAAGTCTAAGATGGCGCGTTAGGTTGTTGGAGATTTGAGAAAAAAGGTAAAAGTTGCAAATTTTCACCAAAGTAGGAAATCAGAGCATAAACTCAGAAAATGTCTCAGCTTTGATTTTGGATCCTTTCTGGGCTGCAAAGGAAGTAATTAATAATATTTTAACTTGGTAAAGTTACTAAGAGATTAACTGAATGAGTGTTTGTAGACGCTCAACACACCAGCAAGAAGGGAGATAACAGGAAGTCATTCAGACGAGTTGTTTCCTCCCTGCAGGCCTTGCGGCGGCCATTTCTTGCTCTCTGCTCTCCTGCGGTTTGTGGAGTCGCTGCAGCGTGGGATGACCTTGAGAATCGCATCACTTCCTCTGCCTCACTGGTTGGGATGTTCCCATCTCAGCTGGAGGCCATAAGCGTCTGAGCCTCGGCCTCCAGGAATCCCACAATGCCGTGTGTTTGGTGACCTCACGTCATGTTAGCCAGAGCGATGGCGACGCCTTGAGGCTCCAGATGTTGGATTAAAACTCCCCTGAATGTTAATGGAGAAAATGTGATTTATTTTAAACCTTTATTGCATATGAACTAAATCAGCTTTATCAGTTCTAATGAACCAAAGTGACTGATCATTTGATCAGTTACTCAATACTGTAGTACTTTTACCAGATACTTTTTTACTCTCGATTCATTTTTGAATGGTGACCTTTGACTCTTATTTAGCCCGATTGTCTCCTCCTGCTCTGTGTTTCTCTTTCTGTCTCTCTTGTTGGACTCGGTTCTGGTTCTGGCCGCAGAGATTTGTGTGTTTTCTGCACTGATGCAGGTTTAGAGGCGAGTCGAGAGCAACAGCCGCCGCGTCACTCAGCAGATACGCCCCCTGCTGTTAGGGACCAATCAGACGCCTTCTGTCCTTCCTTCTTTCCTTCTTTCCTTCTTTCCTTCCATCCCTCCTTCCTTCCTGCCTGCTGCACTGTCTCGTCATTCATCACGCCTTAACGGCCTAATGTTATTACCTTTTCGAGATGAGTTTCCTTTTTCACTCAAGTTATCCATCAGCAAAGTGACATTGATTGCTGTCATAAAATTTTGTGTAAAGCAATCGTGATTCATGGCCGTCTTAAAGAGAGATTGATATAAGTGTATTTTTCCTTTAACCTTGCATACTGATTTCAGTGGTGCCTAAAGTGAAATTAGTCTCGTTTTCTGCAGAGAGAAACCCATTGCCTTAATTTAAAAGTTTAGGAAAGCGTCATCGCAGCAGATTGTTGCAGTATTGTGCAGAAGTTTTCATGTATTTGTACTGGATTTGTTCTCATTAAAGGAAGCCATGCAACTCTTCTATGTTTGTGTTTAAAAATCATAAACAGTTCAGTGATGAACAGTTGGAACTGAATCATTTGATACTTTTGTTGCAGGTTGACAGGATGCGTTTTGAATTTAGCCTCTTCAGAATAAAACCACATGTTTCACCCTGAAGTGATGTGATTTTCAGACAAACAGTTTCATCCATTAATATTTGCCCGACTATCTGAAAGTTTAATGCGTTACCAGAGTAACGTAACAACAGCCACTGCATGCGTTATTTAGTGACACTTCGTCAGTGCAGACAGAACCTCAGACTAGTGTAGCATGAGTTTAAGAAACCATGTTATTGAGTCATTGGTGAGGCTTTTGGGAAACCTTTCAGTTCCTAAAGTTGTGGTTCGGATGCAGCGTTCACCGTTTATCTGGTTACTCGGAGTTTATAAAGATGTAAAAACGTGACGCGCTGCCTGGTTCTGTGCTGAAGTTTCTCACACAAAGAAGAAAACATTGGTCCATTGTTTGAGTTTCGGATCTTTTTGTTTCATTTTGCAGCTTCATAAGCAAATCGACAAACAAGCAAGCAGAGAACAAACGTTTCTCTGAAGGTGTCCGGTCTTTGAAGAAAAAAGAATAAATCTAAGAATTAACTTGAAACTGTGGATCAATTTTCCTTCATGTTTGCTGCTCAGCAGCGGCAGATCAAAGTCAGAAACTTCATTTTACAACAGCAGCTTAAGAAACTCCTTTTCCTCAGAAGAAAATATTCAACTTTCAGTTTTACAAGGACACATACTGAAGTTTAATTGCAACCTGTCTGTAGCAAAGAAGGTGAAATGTTTGCGTCTGTCCGTCCTCAGAGTCAGAGAAGAAGAATGTTTGGGAAGATCGACGTATAAAAACACAAATCATAACAGAAGTTATGCCTGGAAGTTTTGCATGACGTCAGTTCTGGCTTTGGGTTACTTTCGTTTTTCTGCTGCGTTTTGTTGCTGCTTGTCCAGGTTGTCGACTCCTCTGGTCCCAACCAGAAACTTGTCGTCATTAAATGAAGGAGAAAAGGAGACGTTGCCGCGGTAACTAACACAGTCCCGTCAGAGTGGAGCTGATTTCCTGTTTTGTTCTGCAGGCCGCGCTGGTCAGTGGATTTAAGCTGAAGATTTTTGCTCTTTGTGTTCAGGGTGAAACTCGCTTCTCATCTGATGAAAGCTGCAGATCAGCGCGACCCCTCCGTGACCCCGTCAGCGGAGAAAATGAAAGGATGGATGAATGGATCTCTTTTTTGTTTCTTTGGAATACATTAGAGAAAAACATTCTGGCTTTTATCTTTGTCCAAACTAAAGGTGTGATAATTAGGGTTCAACCCAATGCGGCACAGGGAGCAGAAACGCGTCTGTCAGCGAAGGGCAGGAAGGAAAAACCGTCCAGAGACGCTTTTGTTCGTTCTTCCATAAAGCTCAAATTACTGGTGCTGGGTTAAAAAAGCCACTTCTGCTGCTGCCCTCTGCCAGTTCAACACACGGCTGAAACTCAGATCCCAGATGAACTGAAACCTTTCAGATAAAGACATCGCAGTGGAGCCGCCGCCTGATCACGTTTCAGTGATCATCTATCAACCAATCAGAGGAGACATTGGTGTCTTATTCATAGTTCCCATGTGATGTCGCACGTTCTTGAACTGGCAGCCATCTTGGAAAGCTGTTGCTCTCCTAATTTATAAACTATAAAGAAACATTTCAACCATAACTCAATTTCAATGAGTCCTCTACCACGACTGTAATACTAAGATAAATATCAGCCATATTTGCTGTTGTACTTAATGCTGAACTAGTAACATTAGCTTAGCCAGTGTAGCTTTTGCCTGCTAGCTAAGCCGATCATGAGGCCTTCAGGACTGCATGCACTCAGTCTGTCAGTCACCAGAACCTTGAGATTCACATGAAGAGTTCGTACGTCTTTTCAAATCCGTTTAAATGTTGATTGTCTGCATCCATGAAGCTCCTCCATGTTGTAAACTCTTCCTGCTCCCCAAGTCCTGAACTGTGTCACAGTAGGAGATTGGAGGCAGCTTGTTCTCATCGTCTGACATACGTTTCTTCTCCGTCTCATGCTGTTGATCCCAACAGCAGCCATTTTGTTCATGTATCTTTCCTTTTGTTGATCTGGAAGCCACTATGCTTTGCTCTGCGCTTGCCTACCATGATGGCGCCTACCATCTTGCCTACCATGATGGCGCCTACCACTTCCAGGTCAGACTTGTTGGAACTGTGTATTCAGGTTTTGGAGCGATAAGCCCCGCCTACTTGGAAGCGGCTTGTTGCAGCGTTTTGGGGAAACTGTAGTCGGCCATTTTCCAGAAGAGCGATGGATTCAACGCGATGGAACGAGACCAAACATTTTATGAGCATTGGACCAAAAGAAAAACTACAAAACACAAAAAATACACTTCCTGTTGTCTTCTTCGTTGTTTCTGCCAGTAGTAACATCCGACTCACAATGCAGTTTATTTTACAAATCTGCAAAATAAACTTATTTCATTACAGCTGAAAAACATGGTTTTATTTTTCTGTTTCCATTAAACAAAAGAAGAAGAAAGGCTTAAATAACCCAATATCCCCGCAGCTCTATGAATCCTTCTTTCAGGTCGGCGAGTAGAAGACGTGAAGTCAAAATGTTTTCCTTTCTGCATGCAGAACTTGGTGCTTAATGTGTCAAGTCTTCTGTAAAATATTTCCAGAGCAAAGTCAGCAGCTGCACATAAACCCTGCGGTAAGAAAAATGACCCGGCAGGTTCCAGTCTATTAGCTGAGCGTCTTTATATGAGCATTTAAAGAACTTGTTTACAGCTTTTCAGTCCTTGAAGTCCGGACGGGTCCGCCCTCTGCCGGGTCATTTCCAGGACGCCGTTCGGTGGCATTTGATAAAAACCTTCTTGACTTTACAACACGGTGATAATCCGATGGCTGCACAGCGGCTCCAGCGGCAATGTGAGGGGAAAGTGCTGATCCGGTCCGAAACCAACCCATAAAATGGAGGCTGGAAACGAAGTGAACAGGCAATTAAATTAAATAAAGGATTTATTTTTCACCAGGATGATGCTGTTTATTATTTTTATTTTTATCTACATCTTTCTGAATTTCTGTGATTTTAATTAGAAGAAAATTGAAGTACAAGAGATTCCTAATTTACACTTTTAGGGAAATTTAGGGATAATTTAGGGAAATACAATTAACAAAAATATTAGTTTATCTAGAAATGAGTTTGTTTTGATGAAACAAACTAATGAAAAGCAAACATAAAACTTAAGTTGATCATTTATTGTTCTAACATGACATGATATGTGAAAATTGGAGTTTTGATTTAATTTCTCACATATGACCAAAACATTTGCTTAATGAATGAATTTATTCCTTTTTCCTTCTCGCTTTATGAGGAACTGTGTTCTACCTTTCATATGTTGGCTCACTGAAATTCCCAGCAGTTTAAATCCTTAATTCTTAAAATAAAAGCTAAACTTCTTCTGAATTTAAATTGCTTTCAGGAGCAGAAATGTGATTATTATCTTGAAAATTCATTATAAATGATAAAATACTGGCAGTAATCTCACTCTATACGTTCCAAAACACTTTCAGTTACTGTTGAAAAGAACCGTGTGGATGAACATGACATGTTGGCAACGGATCAAACAGGCTGTGCTGTGGTAGCAGTCAGTGTCCCAACGAATACAAGGAGGCCTCTGACTGAAGACGGTTGCTGTATGATGGTGTCATGGCTGCCATGACAACCCAACTCACAGTCCAGGAGTTCAAAATAAACACATGTTTCTGTGCGCTGCAAATGCTCCCATATTAAAAATATCATTGATAAATGATCCGTACTTCAACCTGGTGCGTCTTCAGTTGTTGCAGCTTGTGGAAAGTTTCCTTCACTAAATGTTTTGCTGCTCTATAAACCCCAATTTGCTGCAGGTTTCCTTTCTCCTGTCTCAGTGGATTCCATGTTTATGACAAACAACCAGGCAGCTTAGCTTAAAAAACAAAGTGACAGGCGTTTTAAAAATAGTGGAGATAAATATACAAGTAATTAGTCTAAGAAAGTCAAAAGTTATCCAAGGCTCCAGTCTAAAGAAGCGAGGTCAGAAGACGCGAGCAGGAGGAAGATGGAGCTGAATGATTGTCACAGGATTGAAGAGCGTCTGGCGCAGGAGGAAGCAGAAACGCAGCTTTTATTCACACGGGAGTTAATTAGACACAGGTGAAGCTGCAACAACCAGAACACACAAACTGGAGCAAACCGGCTCCTATTTATTTTCTGTAAATGGGTTTTTATAAAAACATCTTGTTTTTCACTCTTTACGTTTCAACTTTACATCAATATGAAGTTTTTAGTCTCTGGTGGTGAAACGAGCTGCAGACGCTGCGTCCCGTTTTAACGCCGTTTCATTTTCGGTTCAGTTTCATTTCATTCCAGCCTCCAGTCGACCTCTGAATGAAAATCACTTTCAGTGAGGCTGTTATGAAGAGTCGGGTTTTGGGACTAATTTCATTATTCTGGAGAAGATTTCACTGAGATTGATCATTTTCATCAAAAACCTGATTGATTTATTTCAATCAGGTTTTTAAAAACAATAAAATAATCAATAGGACAAAATAGTTAGCTTAGCATTACTTTTCTGTTTGAAAAGGACCAAACATTCATTTTATCTCAATTTAATGAAATATGTTACTTATCGACTCAGTAATTGTCAAAAATGTATAAATATTAAATATACTGTGTTAAAATAAATGATAATATAACAAGACAGAAAAATCTACAGAATAATAACCAGACATACAAAATCAGAATAATTACCAACTCATTTCCAATTCTTTTAATCTGCATTACATGAATACAAGTTTTTTATTTTTATGAAAATGACGGACAATAATCTATCAATAATGTAACTAATAATAGCAACAAAAACAGTATTATAGTTTAGTCTTTATTTTTAAGCTGGTTGATGTTTGGGCATTGTTCTAGTTCCGTATTCAGTTCATTCCAGTTACGTTGAGACAAAATCTTTTCATATCTGTTCAGATTCTACATATTCCACTTGCCTCTCATTAAACATTTATTTTTATTCATAAATAAAACAGTTTGATAATAAACTCTGAGCTGTTTATGGGTTTGGATTGGAGTCGGTTTCAGTTGCTAACAGTGTTTCTTCATTCGTCCACAGGCTGCGAGTGAAGCAGCAGCGAAACACCTGAATGAAGCTTAAATGGAGTTTTATTTTATGTGGTTTGAAAAGGCCTCCTGTGACCCGGTTCTCCGGTTGACCCGGTTCTGACCCGGTTCTGACCCGCAGCGCTGTAGTTTCCATCAGGCGATAAAAGAGTAAAAAGAAAAAAATGCCAAACTCTGCAACTGGAATTTCTCTGCATATCTGTTGATTCAAAATGGCTCTAAGCTCATTTTAATATTAAAGGAGGTTTTTGATCTCTGCTAATGAAGGTTTCAAAACTCGCAGGTTGGATCTAAAACATTTCATCTATTTTTAATAAATGTCCCTATTTATCCAGATATGATCTGTTAGATGGAAGAATGTTGAAGGATTTTAGTTTCTCTATTTAACAATTAAATGCTTTGGACTTGTTACTGTGAACTGTGTGTGTGTGTGCGCGTGTGTGTGTGTGCGTGCGGGTGTGTGTGTGTGTGTGTGTGCTGTGTGTGTGTGTGTGTGTGTGTGTGTGTGTGTGTGTGTGTGTGTGTGTGTTAATGCTTCTCTCCAACATGCGAACAGAACAGAAACAAAATATATCATTTAATTATTTGAAATAAATTATTTGATAGACATTTAACAGATCATCAGTTTGGCTGTTTCTTTATTAGTTGAACAGAAAGTTGAATAAAATGTGAGAAATATATTTTTGACGGGTTTTCAGCAGAGCTTCTCTAAATGCTGTTTTTCTGTAACTAATTTTCTGTCTGCTGTTCTCTGAGGAAGATAAATGAATATTGTCTGTATTTGTGAAACATGTCTTTTCTTTAAAATAATCACATTCTGCCTGAAAGTTTTAAAATTTGGGATAAATGGTAAAGTTAACAGAAAATGTCCTTTTTAACTGGATCCTTCACGCATCATTATGATGATGAGCAAAAACTTGCCTTTTTTCTTCCATTTGAACATTTTAGTAACTGATGGCGGTCTCAGGGAGGCCGGGGCGTCGGGCCGGGGGTCGGGCCGGGCGTCGGGCCGGGCGTCGGGCCGGGGGTCGGGCCGGGGGTCGGGCCGGGCGTCGGGCCGGGCCGGGCTCACATCTACAGAATCGATCCGACGCTGAGCTTTGGCAGCGCTGACGCTCGTTTATAATCCGTCTTGGACGGCGGCGCTCGCTTCAATCGTTTGAGCCTCTCGGGATTATAAACCCATTAGGATGATGACATTATGATTCCAGAGGAATTAATTTAAATCTCCGAAAACTCAAAGTTTTGATCTGCTAAATTTCTAAGTGCATCAAAATGGGTCAAAACCAAAAAACATGACTGGTAGTTCTGACATTTCATATCGATTTATTTATCATTTCAATCACGTTTGCGTTTTCACTTCTTACTTTGTTTGGACTAAACTAAACAAATGTCTATTAATTATCAAAAAAACAACAAAAACTAGCAAAATCTGCTCGTTCCCAGCTGGTTGCTAGGCAACGCGGCGGTTCCCACCACATGAGGTTTTTAAACTGCTTCTTTTCCAGACACCAAAACACTTTCACTTCCTGCCAGATGATGGCTGAACGTTTCTTTTAAAGCGTTTGGATTTTTTCCTCATGGAAACTTTATCAATCTCTGATTTGGTCACATGACTGGATTCAGTTTTAGCAAACAAGCTAAATAGAAACATAGAAACTGTTTGAGATCCAGCAAAAAGTGAACAAAATAAAGCCATTACATTCACCTAAAATCAGGATTACATTCAGTTTATTTTGAAGACTTGCCACACAAAATGACCAGAACCCAATGAGATCTGATCCTACACTAAAAAAAGTTCTGCGTTAAATAAAGGAAATGTCACAGCTACATTTTAAGGACATTTTCTGAACATCAGTATTTCCATTTTTTAGGACTTTGAATCTATTAAGCCAATTAAACATCAACATCGCAGAAAAAGCCTTTAACTTTTGGTTTTCCGTTTTGTTGACGGTGGATAAATCAACCAACTGGATCCAACTGGATCCAACTGGATCCAACTGGATCCCCCCTCTCGCCCTCAGCTTGTGCTTTATGTGTCATTTTGTGCTTTTCTTTGTGCTGCGGCTGTTAGGAGCTGCGATCTGCCTAAATACCCTGGGGCAGATGGTCTCGGTCAGGGTCAGGGTTAGGGGTTAGGGTTGGGGTCAGGGTTAGGGGTTAGGGGTTAGGGTTGGGGTCAGGGTTAGGGGTTAGGGGTTAGATGTGATCTTATCAGTGACCCTGCTGTGGACAGTTTTCCTCTGCAGAGCGAACAGATTTACAGTTTGACCAACTGATTCATGGTAACTGAACTGGAAATTACACAGCAGAGCAGTTCTGTTCAAATCTGCAAAATATATAAAACATTTTTTAAATGACCTAAAAATGAATCAGATTTTCTGAACCAGGAGCCGACTGACTTCTGCAAACTTTAATATCTTTAAAGAGCGACCAAATTAATGCTGCAGAAACATTTAACAGTAATTTAGTCTAGTTTTAGTGTTCTGGTCGACTGACAGATTTAGTGTTATGATGTTTGACAATTTTCTGAAATGCATCTTTTTAAACGGCTGACGAACAACAAGGTCAACAGGTCAGTTTCTCAGGACATGAAGCAGCAGATGAGACTTTAGTTTGGCCTGAATTTACAGTGAAAGATTCACAAAACCAGAGAAAATCTGGATGCCAGTCAAAAAATAAGCCAATCAGAACGCAGCATTTGTGCCCACAACTCAGTATCACTCTGCACTGTAAATGATTCCAAATACAATCATTTCCAGTCAATATGCATATTGAATAAATAATAAGCTTAATTACAGTCATAAAAACTGATACAGTTTGGTCAACAATGGGTTTTCCTGCCAGTAGTGGATAAAATTAGCAGCTAAACTAAACCAGATGCAGATCAATACATAATATAAGGGTGGCTGATTATTGGCTGAATCGATGAACACTGTTATGATGCACAGACTCATGGACATTTCTCTGCCTTGCAGTACAATTATTCAGTTGTTTGCACCTCAGGATGTTCTTGGACGTTTAGCCTCCCTTATGAAAGCAGAATCGTTGGTTTGCATCTGTAACCAAGTGGAAGGTCAAAGGAAAGAAACCTTAATATAAACGGTTTCTGCTCCAGGCTCGGTTTGTCCAGACTGAGGAGAATCTCTGGACGCTGCAGAACAGTCCAATAAGTACTGATGGACAATGTGTCCTCTGGGTTTTTGAAACAGTTTCTCTCGCTTTTGTTAAAGGTCATTAGCACCAAAAACTAAGTGGATATTTAGTTTCTGTGCCTGACCTGCTCCACGGTGCAGCGGTTTGAAGATGTCGGTGGGTTTGGCGCCACGACGACGAGAAGCGGAAGAATCCCATTGGTCACAGCAACCTGGAGAGCAAGAGACGCTGGTCAGGAAACGGCTGGACACCATGTGAGTCACCAGAAACCGTCGGCATGCCGACACCAAAAACCAGAGAAATACACATCCTCACATCGAAGACTTTCAGTCCAGGACGTCATGAAGCTGCAAACGAGAAACTCCTGGTTACCTTCATTCAGCCCTCAGGTCATCATGTCTGGACCGACTCCCTGCAGGTCATGAACCCCAGCTGTTTGGCTCCTGAGGCAGAAATCTTCTCTCTGAGATCTTTAGGTCTGAACCATCAGCTGGCAGCTCCATCTGACAGCAGATTGGCCGCAGTGGCTCATGTGACCCTGATGACCCTCAGCGACTGGTTTTACATTGGAAGAAACTCATTTGGAAATTATTTTTTGCCTTATTTTATTGTTTGTTTGTTTTGTTTTTTGTCATTTTGGTCCTTAAAATACCAAAATTTCCACTTATTGTCACATTTTGGTTTGTAATTTTTAAATATGAAATGATTGACAGTTTGATCAGTTACTCAGTTCCTAGTTAAACTTTTTACTCTTGGTGAAGTTCAACCCTCCTGGAGTCTTTTACCCACCGCTAAAATCTGAATTTGTGGTTTTAAAGACTGTTTGATTTTCTACTGTTTAATAAGAAACACATTATGACACATAAAGGCTGTCAGAGTTTTGCTGGGAATTTCTTTTATGTTTAAAAGGATTGTGAAGTTAAAATTATAACTGGTAATTCAGATTTTTGTGAACGTTCCCCAGAAATGGTTGTTGAGGGAACTAGTCCTGATCTGTGCAGATCTGTTGACTTGATGAAGGTTTAATCCACTTAATCTCCTCATTTGCCTCGTTTGCGGCTCAACACGTCGTCGCTTCGTTCCCGGTTCTCCACAGATGATAATGAGAAATTTAATGATCTGAGGGAACTTCAGCTGCAGCATGTGAAGCTCAGGGGTTAGGAAAAAAACACATGTCATAACCTGACAGCTTCCTGTCAGGTTATGACAGAAACATGTCAAGTTTCTGACATGTTTGTTTCTGTGCTGGAAGCACAGAAACGGATCCTGTGCTTCCAGGATCTTGTTTCTGGAAGCACAGGATCCTGCTTCACTGGGTGTTTCTCCCTCTCACACTAACAGCTCTCTTATGAGGCTCACTCCTGCAGGTGTCAGGCAGAGCAGCGCAGCCATCAGTGAGAAATATGGGCTGTAAGCCGGAGCTGTAGCACCATTACCGCCAGCGTCTTACTGCTGCTTTCATCTGTTAGCTCTATCTCAATGGTCATCTGGGGAACCCGGCGGCTGTGCTGCCATCAAATTGGAGCAGGGAGCGGAGGAAGGAGGAAACAAAGGCCATTATACAAGATGTGTTGGTGTGAGGTTCAGGTATTGGACCTGGACTGAGAAATGATCTTCAGTCAGTGTTTCTTCACGTTTTTTTTCTGTGTGTTAGTAGAATCGGATGAAAAGGTCGTCTGCAGACGGTGAGCCGATGCAAACAGACGACTTCAGGATGAAATCAGCTCAACTTGCTGTTGATTAAAAGCTGTTTAACTTTCAACAATTTTAACCACAGAGAAACTAATCAATCAGGTTTATTTGTAACTGGATAAAACACAAAATAAAAAGTCATAAGAGACACGACAAAAGCAACCGCTGAGGAAACCAGGAAACATTTTAATGGCATTAATCATCAAATATGTTGATGGATCTGAAGCAACTAGATTTAAAGGAACTCAGTGTTTCGAGCGTTTTGCAGTTTTCTGGAAGTTTGTTCCACATTTGTGTTGCATAAAAGCTGAAGATTTAATTCATTCAGTGATTTTTAAACTATCAGCAGTCGTTTAAAGTCTCTTCTCTCAGTGAAGGACTGTAGAACCGGGTGGTGTAGAACCGGGCGGTGTAGAACCGGGCGGTGTAGAACCGGGTGGTGTAGAACCGGGCGGCGTAGAACCGGGCGGTGTAGAACCGGGTGGTGTAGAACCGGGTGGTGTAGAACCGGGTGGTGTAGAACCGGGTGTCTCCATCTTCCTGGTTCTAGTCAGAAATCCAGCTGCAGGTTCTAGTCTCTCGGTTTGCCATCAGACCTGCTGCAGGAATCAAAGTTTCTCTGATCGGAGATTTTAGTCTCTGGTTCTGGAAATGTTCTGCAGCTGCTAGAAGGTCCACTGTGGAACCCAAGGGTCAGGTCAGAGGTCAGAGGTCAGCCTGATCTCTGGTTTCCAGTTGGAAGAACCGGAGCTCCCAGAGTTACAAAGTTTAGTAACGTTTAACAGTTTGTGGGACGAGGTTTCAGCCGCAGGTTTGAATCCCTGCAGGAACAGATCAGCTGGTCGTGGTGAAGCTGCAAAACAGCAAAACTCCTTTGTCAGGTTTCTTCCAAACTCTTCATCTTTAATGAAATTTGAGAACAAATACAGTTTTATTGGACTATTTTTACCACCTAGAAGCTGATATTTCTACAGAATCCTAAATGCTGTGAGAGATGTAGACGTGTGTGTTTGGCGTGAGAGGATTGCATCAATATGAGCTGCACTGGAGGAGACGGCACATAAAGAAGAGTAATGGTTTTATCTCCCAGTGTTACTGTCTGCAAAGCTGCACCTGTGTGTGTGTGTGTGTGTGTGTGTGTGTGTGTGTGTGTGTGTGTGTGTGTGTGTGTGTGGGGGTGTGTGTGTGTGTGTGTGTGTGTGAGAGAGAGACCTTTTAGTGCTGACACATACCTCAGTGCCTCTAAGGTTGGAGAAAGAAGATATTATGTTTCTGATGTACAACTGAAACATCATCATCATCAGTGCTAACAATGCTAACGATGCTAACGATGCCAATGATGCTAACAATGCTAATGATGTTAACAATGCTAACGATGCTAACTCCTCATGAAGCCACGTTGGCCTCAGACCAGGTTCAGCTGGACTCGGTCACGATTCTCCTCAAGTAGAGATGATTGGTGATATTTGATAGATAATCTTAATAAACCATTATGATTGTGTTTAGAAAGTGTCTGTCGGTCTTGGAAAGTTCATATCCGCCTCAGTTTGACTTAAAGCCCAGATTTCTGGGTCTGTTTTGGTTTCTGGAGCAAATGATATCTGTTATATGTGTCTCACACATTCAGTTAAGGAATCAGAAACAACATTTTGTAGCTTTAGTGATAGAATCGTGGTTTTGATGGTTTTAGATGGTTTTGATGGTTTTAGATGGTTTTAGTCAAGTACAAACTGAAACTATCTAAACAGATAAATAATCAATAATGGATTAAACAGACTAAGTGCAATCTCAGCCTTATGTTCCTTAAATGATGCCTTTGTTATGTTTTGCCTCTGAATCAGGATTGTTTGGCAGAAGACGCCCACGTTACTCTGCTGGATTCTCTGTTAATTCATCATTTTTGCTAAATTATTAAAACGTTCTGGTTCCCAGTCAGTCTCTGTCCATGATGCTGAAATAACCACAACTTAACACGAGTAAACATCTGGATACGAGGATTTATTTTTCTTTCATTTCACCTCAGAGTTTCCTGATCTAATATATCGAATCACAATGACATGCAATCATGACAGAAAGGTGATTTCCATGGTTTGGGTCAGGCAGGAAGTGGATCCTGTGATTTATGCCTCCTGGATGAAGAACTGATGAAAACATCTGGAAAGTCTTTGATATTCAGTCTGATAACCACAAAAGGAAGGAAAGCATGGCATTTGTTCTTCCTGTGCCTCGGAAAAGAAATGGTGTGCCCTATTTTGTGTCCTTGTCTTGATAAATATTACAACCAGCATAAATGTTTCAGTGCCACATGCATCCTGGTGTCTCTGTGGAATACAGTCCTTGTTGTTTTGCGATCTGCGAGTCGATGACAGACCAGCTTCTGTTCGGTGAAAAGTCTTTCCAGCGTCGAATCAGCAGATTTTAAGAGACGGGTAAAAACGCGTTTTGAACTTTGAGAAGGAACCGTGAAGGAGATCAGGGTCTAAAGTCTTCTCTCAAACTGAAAGCAAACTCATGTTGCGTTCCAGTCGGACTGGGAAACGGGAAATTTGGACTGGGAAATCAACTGGAACGTCCTCTGAAGTCAGATTTCCCAGTACTGCTCAGGCCGACTTCACCTTTCAAGATGGCCGCTCCTCAGCATCAGCAATGTGATGTGATGGAAACGTGACACATAAGAGTTGGTCTGAAATCAGTGCTGCTTGTAGCATCTGCAGCTTTAAACCGAGCAAATTAAAACTGGATCCTGGAACATGATCCTGATAACAACTCAAACTTATTCATTTTCTGTTTGAAGGAAAGATTTCAGCTGGAGTTGGTGAAAATCCAGCTTCAAACAAATCCAAGAAGGATTCGGTTGAAGCAGGATTCGGTTGAAGCTGGATTCGGTTGAAGCAGGATTCGGTTGAAGCAGGATTCGGTTGAAGCTGGATTCGGTTGAAGAAGGGTTCGGTTGAAGCTGGATTCGGTTGAAGCAGGATTCGGTTGAAGAAGGATTCGGTTGAAAGGATTCGGTTGAAGAAGGATTCGGTTGAAGCTGGATTCGGTTGAAGCTGGATTCGGTTGAATCAGGATTCGGTTGAATCAGGATTCGGTTGAAGCTGGATTCGGTTGAAGCTGGATTCGGTTGACGCTGCCCACACTGGGGGAACAATATTTTTGCAGTGTAATTTTTTACAGCGTTTTAGAGAATATGAAGGAAATAATTAACAACGTATCATAGTTTAGTTCTGGGATTTTACTCAAGAGTAGAAATACGTCATAATAAAATGACTCAGGTAAGAATAAAAAGTACAGAAGACTTCTAACAGTACATTTAATATATGAAGTTACTCCAGTAAATGTAACTGGTTACCATGGTTACCAGCCGCCTCTGGTCTCAGTTTTCCCACATTGAATTGAAACATGTCAGTGTTCAGTGGATCAGTCTCTAACTATATTTCATTTCTATTTCCTGCAGGTTTTTGTTGCTTCCCTGGAAGATCACCCAGAAATAGAGCGGTGACAACATTCCTGTCTCCCAGGATGCCTTAATGATTTTAACACACTTCCTGAACAGTTGGATTCTGGGACAGTTTCAAAACGTATGAAGGTCAACTCCAGTTTATTCTTGAGTTTATTTGTAGAACAAGTTTGTCCAGTTTCTGCAGTTTCCCATAAATATTTGATTTCAGACTGGAGTTGGGAGGTGATAAAGAAACACATCAGATCTTTCCGGCTCATTTCCTGCCAGTCTTTTCTCACGGCTGAACGGTTGAGTCTGGCTTTATGCCTCCACCTTTTTCTCATATCTATTTTTCTGGATCCCCAGGACTGGGCGAGCCTTCATCATTGTTTTAAAGATTTTGGATTTCCAGACTGAACTTGTGCTGTTACGTCTGCAGTTTCATTGGTTTTCATGAGGATTTCTTTGTTCGCCATGTTGCCTCAGTCGAAGCAAAGCCTCGTTTCTCTGGGTTATTGTTTCAACATTTCGGATGGGAACCTGGTTCTGCAGGATGCTGCCCAACAGGAGTCCTGACGCTGCAGAGCCGCTGCACCTTTCTTTGACCTCAGTCTTTGACCTCAGTCACATGAATATTTTGTTCCTGACCTGCTGATGAGGGAACTGATGAGGGAACTCAGGTGTGTTGGAGATTACGCCAACGATAGCAGGACAGGAGATCTGTGGCCTGGAGAGCTTCGCTGCTGAAAGTCTTTAATCTGTAATATTCAGTGAAATAGTTTGAGTTTTTTTATCCACATCAAACCTGATGTGATCCAGATCACTTTACTGCCATGTGATCTTTGTAGAACGATCTGAAAACTGAGTGGATTTTTATAAATGCAGCCTCAGGCTCTTGGATCTGTGGTTCTGAATCTGATGCATGTTGGACCCGTGTCATTGGTACTAATCTGCATCCTGATACGAACAAATGGGAGGAAAACAACAACCAGTGTGGATTATGATGAGGATTAAAGTGCTGCTCACATGATGCTCTCCACCGTTAGCATCCATCATGACGCTGCTGCAGCTCTGCATGCGGCAGGCATTTAGTTCTCATCAAAAGAATAAGATTCAGGTCAAACATCCTGGTTTGGAAATGTCAACAGTCACGCAAAAAAATCTGATTTCTCCATTCTGGGCTTGTGGTCAGGGGCCACACAAAGTCATTCATCGGGCCACAAATGGCCCGTGGACCACCCTGTGAGCACAGTGATGTGGTTTTGTAAAGTGCTGGTAGATTTTACAGACTTTCTGATTCTAATTTGGTGAAGCTGCGTTCACACAGCAGGCTTTAAGGCTGAGTATAAAATCAGGTTTTGGAGAAACTTTGGCCAACAAAACGATTCATAAGCCCAAAGGTTTGAAAATTGTCTTTATGTTTTAATAAGGTAAACATCCATCACCCTTTTTATGTTTTTAATTTTTAATGATGTGTAGATTTCATACAAAGATTCTTTATGCAAACAAAATGAAAAGAAATGTCAGGGAATAAATGTTTGCATGTTTGTGCCTTAAATTAACCAGATTTGACTCTTAGAGGAAAAAACTGAACAAATTCCCATTGAACAGATCCGTGTTCCTCCTGGTTCCTCCTGGTTCATCCTGGTTCCTCCTGGTTCTTCCTGGTTCCTCCTGGTTCCTCCTGGTTCATCCTGGTTCCTCCTGGTTCTCCTGGTTCCTCCTGGTTCCTCCTGGTTCCTCCTGGTTCCTCCTGGTTCCTCCTGGTTCCTCCTGGTTCCTCCTGGTTCCTCCTGGTTCCTCCTGGTTCCTCCTGGTTCCTCCTGGTTCCTCCTGGTTCCTCCTGGTTCCTCCTGGTTCCTCCTGGTTCCCAAACTCAATGCTTGGATGAATTTTGGGGGATTTTAAAGCATCTCTTCAAATGTGTGACTGAAAACTACTTAGAGTGAAGAACTGTTGCAAAAACATCGCCGGACTTAACAGCTTTGACCTTTTGAACTGAATCTGACTCAATCACATTGACTGGACTGATTACATCTGGTCCCATATGAACCGAATCTTTCTGAACCGAATCACAGCAATAAAAGAACTCCTCTGATTAAGGAGTTATTGTGGATCAGTGATGAAGGCTTCCTCTGCTGGACTTCCTGTCAGATCCTCTCAGATGTCAAAGCTCGCGCGCGCGCCCAGGTGTCGCCTTCCGTCGCGGGACGCAGCTGCGCGCGCAGCGGCTGACGTCAGGAGCGGAGCGGCGCGAGAGGAGTTGAAATAGGGCAGAGCAGAAACGGAGCTGCGAGAGGAAACCAGCCGCGCGGAGCCGCAGGATGGACAGCCGCCGCCGCCGCTGCTGAGGCTGGAGACGCGAAATTATTCCGAGCCACTCGAACCCGGCGGATCCAGGCAGAACAGTTCGGACCGCGCGGTTCTGATCGCTTCTCTCTGCGCTTTTCCTCCGAGCATCTCAGGTAAGGATGCAGCCGATTCACATCCAGCAGCTACAAGTTTGCTGGGTTTGATTTGATTGTGATGAGCAGAGGCCATTTTTCATTTTCTTTCCTACAATTTGCAATAGTTTTATTTGACAATAAATCCGTGATAAATTGCAGCTGGTTGAAATGGAGCCTCAGCGCAGGGCGACGGCAGGAGCCGCAAAACAGCTGCTGGAAATCATTCAGGGCTGAAAACAACTGAAGAGCTGACAAGACTTCACCTCCAACTGGAGACATGCAGAAACTACTCAGGAGTGGAGGAGGAGAAAATCCTTAACAGCGACTGAAATCAGCTGCTTTTACCAAGAAACCCCACAGAGAGAGGAGAGGAAACAAGAGGAGAGGAAAAGAGGAAAGGAGAGGAGAGGAGAGGAGAGGAGAGGAGAGGAGAGGAGAGGAGAGGAGAGGAGAGGAGAGGAGAGGAGAAGCCGGCCGGTGGAAACCTGCCCGTCTCCTGGATCCTCCGCTCCGCGTCAGGCTGCCTGAACATGAATCCATGCACAGAAAGGGCTTGTAATAAAAACCCTTCAGCATATAAACAACACGTGCAGCTGCGGGCATCTGCGCGTGCATGGACAGCTAAAAGCACGTGGCGGCGTCAGACCAATATGTGACCCCGGTTTCCGGTTTGGTGCAGTTCTGAGTCCAGGCTCCGTCTCACCTGGAGGACCTGCTGACTCAGTGGAGAGGCATCAGGGCTGCAGGAGGACTGGAGCTGAAGCCTCTGCTAATCAGCAGTGATTAAACCAGCAGAGGCTCCGGGTCGCCTGACTGATAATGATGTCAACCAGAACCAGAACCAGAACCGCTGCTGGGTCCACAGAGTCATTACCGAGTCCGGCACTTTACGGCTGGTTGTTGCTTCACAGACAGGCTTCTCACACACACACACACACACACACACACACACACCGTAACATTTCCAGGCTTCAGAGCTGAATTAGGCGTCTGGAGCTGCACTGATGACCAATTACAGCAGAAGCAGTTTAACGCGTTTCCGCCTGACAGTAACTTCTGTTTCACTTGATCCGCGGTAGCATGACGCCTTCCTGCTGCAGCGCGAGAGAAAGAGGCTTTCCACAGGTTTTCCTGCTCTGCACCTCTTACTCTGCCAGGCTATTTATCCAGGTCTCCAGCCTGCAATTAAATCCGTCATCATAAGCAGGTAATTGACCTTTTGAGCGACGCTGACAGAATAAATGCTGCAGAGTTTTCCACCGCTGCGCGGCGTCGCTGTTGTTTTTCATTGTTGATTTAATTTTAGGTTGCTGTGATTGGGTGATGCAGAGAGATGCAAACAATCCTGATAGATCTCAGGAATTAGCCTCACATGTAGCATCATCATAATAATAATAATAATAATATAAATATGACCGGTGATTGGACTGCATCAGATTTGCTTTGTTTTGTTCCATCACTGAACACAAGGGCTCATTTGCATATCTCTAATTTTAGTCAGTTTAATTCAATAAATGTTTGTTTGTTTGTTATGAAATGTCATCAAAACAAACTGTGTTACAGGAACCAAAATGGTTTCATTTCAGCTACAAGACATTTCAAAACGCTTCACATCATAAAATCACTAAAATCATAAAAGTAAACAGTTCATTTTTAATATTTTGTTGAGTCTCGTCATCAAAACACGTCAAACATGTTGGTCGATGTTCCATCAGGAACAACAGCAGCTCGGATTCACAGGAGCTCAGCGTTTCGGCCGTTTTTCAGTTTTCTGGACGTTTGTTCCAGATCTGCTGTGCATAGAAGCTGAAAGCTGCTTGGTTCTGGTTCTGTGAATAAAGAAAAAGGTTCCACTGCATGTAAGAGGAATAGCTTCCCATCGGTCTGCAGTTTAGTGCTTACTGGTAGTACGTATTGCCGCCTTCATGTGACGTGGTTTTTCCAACGACCTCGGCTGGTTTTGGACGGATTGTTGTGACTTTTCAGAGGAGATCCGGTCGGTTCGTTTCCAACCTCATAAGTTAAACACATCTGTGCATCTTTGTATTGAATATTTCATATGATGTGCTAATAGGTCACAGTGACAGTTTGGTTTTTGGTTTTATTTCCCTCAGTTGAAGCTGAGTAGAAAAGCAGCTTCTTGATTTCCAGTGAAGTAAGAGCTGAATCAGAAAGGTGGTTTATTCTTCCCTGCCCAACATGGCGGTCCCCTCAGGTGAACCGGGTCGTACACCTGGTGACTCGGCTGTCGAGCTGCGCTCAAAAACAAAAGCAGAAATTTATGTGGTGCTGTGAGCCGGTCAGATGCAGCCGCAGTGATGAAATGTTTCCTTCTGGATTTAAAACTCGACCCTGGAGATGAAATCACTCGGTAAGAACGATGCTAATGATGCACCTTCCTGCTCCTTCCTGCTCCTTCCTGTTCCTTCCTGCTCCTTCCTGTTCCTTCCTGCTCCTTCCTGTTCCTTCCTGTTCCTTCCTGCTCCTTCCTGTTCCTTCCTGCTCCTTCCTGTTCCTTCCTGCTCCTTCCTGTTCCTTCCTGTTCCTTCCTGTTCCTTCCTGTTCCTTTCTGTTCCTTCCTGTTCCTTCCTGCTCCTCTCTGGCTGGTTGCATCGCCTCACAGGTCGCTGACATCGCCGGTCACTTGAAATTCTGATCAGTGATGTTGAACTTCTAGAAATGACCTTTTCCGCTGCATCCCATATGAGCTCAGAGCGTCGGCTCGGCCCAAACAGAACCGGCGCCCGGAAAGAGTCGGCAGAGAGTGAGAAACGCGGAGAGGGGTTAGCGAAAGGTCAGCTGCCATCTCTGTGTTCAGCATCGACTTCAGTCAGCCATCTGTCAGCCTCCCTGTGCCCTGATGGAGGAAACCCAACCTGAGGCCGTCCTGCTGCGCCGGCGCCGGCAGCCTGTGGGTCGTTTCACCCGCTCTGCTCTGACCCATCGGGTCGTCAGAGTCCTGATCCAGAGACAGACGTACCGCGACTTTAATGTGTTTGTTCAAGTAAAAGAGGCCAACAAATGACCGCAGAAAAAATATATTCTGTCAAAAGTGTCAAATGAATCATTTAATATTTAAAATGAGATGAACCAACATAAAGACCGAAATGAAAATTTCTGCAATTTATGGACAAAAATGACAAAAAAATAAAGTAAAATCAGTTTCTTTCTATAAAGAACTAAAGAAACTTTGACAGAAACTGCAGGTTTGATTTTCATTCAGTGGGAAGAAAAACCAGGAATTTGACTCAAGTCAGAGCAGAAATACTTTAATAAAACTCCAGTAAAATAAAAAGTTCTAGCAGTAAAAATACTCCGAAAAGTACATTTTAAAAAAAAAGACAAGCAACTCATGTAAATGTAAATGTAACTAGATCCTCATTTTTTAACTCGCTAAGCTAATAAAGATCTTCATGGTTTGTGTCTGTTTTGACCTGCAGAGGCCAAACCCTGATTTTGACCTGCAGAGGCCAAACCCTGACCTTTTGACCTGCAGAGGTCCAAACCCTGACCTCTTGACCTGCAGAGGTCACACCCTTACCTTTTGACCTGCAGAGGTCACACCCTGACCTTTTGACCTGCAGAGGCCGAAGCCTCACAAGAGGTGAGGCTTCGGTAAAGTAGATATTCTGCTTTAAATTAATTAAAACAACATTGCATGAGATCATTAAGCAGCCAAAGAAAGGCTGCAGAGGTCACACCCTGACCTCTTGACCTGCAGAGGCCGAACCCTGACCTTTTGACCTGGAGTTTTAGAAAGAAAGCAAACAGGATGAGACGAGTTCTCTGACATATTAATTTTCAGTTTTTCCTTTGACGTGGCGTTTTACTTTTTTTTGTCACATTTCCACTGCTGACCTTGGATCGGTTCTGCTGACCTTGGATCGGTTCTGCTGACCTTGGATCGGTTCTGCTGACCTTGGATCGGTCCTGCTGACCTTGTAGACATTAATAATTGAAAACAGAGCTGGATAATAAGTTATTGCTGCAGGAATTTACAGAATGTCAGGTTTTCAAACAGAAGGAGGAAAATCTGCTTGTTTATTTTCAGATATGACGAGATGAGGAAGTTTTGATGTTTTGTAGATTTATTTCAGCAGCGTTTGTTTCTTCAGATTGAGCCTGATGTGTTTGATGGTCGCTGATGCAAACAGGGACAATAATCATATTCCGATTATTTACTGGGATAAAATTGGTTCTAATCTGATCGGGTTTTATGTGTTTTGCCTCTCGGAGTAAAGCTTGAATTTTACTGGTTTCCTTTTCAATAGTTGATTTGTCAATTGGAGGGCCACAGGCGCCCCCTCGTGGTCTGGAAGGCACTGCATGTAAGCGACCGATCATTTGCCGTGACGTCAGCTCTAACATAATAACGGATAAGTGGGTTGAAACCGGGTCGCTGATGGAGACAGAGAACTCCAGGATGCTTCATGATTAGAAAAAGCCAGATTCCACCTGCTGAGAGTTTTGATGTTGTTCACGAACATTTTGATTCTTTTGAACGGCGTGGAGCCGTGAACGAGTCAGTTGGTGAGAACTGTTCTGCTCTGCTCACACGTCAACAGCTGTCATTGTTTTTAATTGATTCAAATGATTTAATCAGTGAATAAATACAACAGATGCAACAGGAAGGTCATTTTTTATTTATTGGTGCAGAAAAGCATTTTTGTTTCTGCCAAATCAGCTCGAATATATTTTTATTTTATTGTGATATTATAAATATCTTAAAATGTTATTAATACACACAGCACTTGCACATTTTAAAGGTGTTTGTTAAATGTGTTAAATGATTCTCAGCCTGAAAAGAAAAATATTCTTTATTGGTGTCGCTGTTCATAGAAATGTTATGCATTCAGCAGGAAAATGTTTTAATCACCTTTACATTTTGAAACATTGGACGTCATTCTTCAACATTTTGAGGAACGTTATTAACAGCTACGGGTTCAGAAGAACCGCAGGTTGCTAACAGGTAGAACTGGTTTCCTATAAGATCATTTTTGACCGAAATAACGGCAGATGATTCAAATTTCTAAGAGTCTTTGAAAAATGTATCTGTCCTGTTGATCAAACTGCTTCAGCTTGTTCTGCAGGAGAAATTTGATTAAAAACATTTACAGAAAGAAAATATTAATACAAAGAACTGATCTGATGACTTGAGTAATAAAATAATTTGAAATATTTTCACCAAAATGGCGAAAACGAACCATCAGATGTTGGTCTCCTCGGTGACGTTTAATGAATTTGATTGACTTTGTAGAAAAGTTTGACCAGTGATGTAAGAAGTGCATCATTCTTTGACGCTTTAAAGACTGAACAGCTTTGATGTTATTTTTGGCTAAAGGGTTTTTATTCCTGCAGAAGAGGCAGACTACATCCGACTGCCTCCCGAAGCTTAAATCTTGCTGGGAATAAAGATATTAACTCTGAGCTTCTGAAGGAGAACTTTATTATTTTATGTCATCCGTGTGTCTGAGCATCGAGGCGTATTGATGTTTCACAGACAAATCCTCTTCATGGCCGCCGATCTTCAGATTAAATTTACTGTTTATGCACATGAACCTGCAGGTTGTTACGCTGCAGGTTGCTACGCTGCAGGTTGCTACGCTGCAGGTTGTTACGCTGCAGGTTGCTACGCTGCAGGTTGCTACGCTGCAGGTTGTTACGCTGCAGGTTGCTACGCTGCAGGTTGCTATGCTGCAGGTTGCTACGCTGCAGGTTGCTACGCTGCAGGCTGCAGTGTAGTCGGGAGGTGCTGGTGCCTCCCCAGTGGCGATCCGGGCGACAGGCAGGCGGGGTCACCCTGGACAGGTCGCCAGCCTGTTCCACGCTGTTTCAAATCTTCAATGTTTTTTTGGTTTCACAATAATTTTTCAGTTTCAGATCTTTTTAAATTTTTTTCTGTTTGTTTTTCTTTTGAACAAACATCATGGCACCAATGTAGCTCCGTAGAAGATCCATAGCCTACGATTCACAGAGCGTCCAGATGATTGCTTTTTCATGTTTCTCTGGGTTTTCCTGTTTGAATGAGAAAAAATTGGAGTAAATTCAAAATGGTCCGTCCATATTTTGAGTTCAGTTGCATGTTTAGAACCACAGAACGAGAAACGGTTCATGTTCACTGAATGCAGACGCCTGGTCGGCTCTGCATGCAGCAGCCGTTTCGTCTTGGGTCGTGTTTTTGCGGCTCTACGATGAGCAGATCAGTGATGTTGGCCAAGCAGCAGAAACCTGGGATCTGGTTTCCCCTCTGCTCTGTTCTGGAGGGAACGAGTCGCCTTCAGACACCCCTGACAGCCATGATGGCCTTTAACGCCGACGGCTCCGGTCTGGTTATGGAAGCCTGTCAGGAACAAACCTCTGAACAGAGTGGGACATTACTGAGAAGAAGAAGCCGTTGTTCCTCCTGTTTTTCTCCCGTTTGTGGTTTAATTGTACCCAACAGTCTGGAGCTCTGATGTTACGGGAGGAGAAACAGACGTTGGTCCGTTTGGAAGCTGTTTCTGAAGCCGAAGCTTCAGAGAAGCGACTGCAACGTTTGTGTCTGAAAGGCCTCATGTGCTGCTGCTTGTCTTCAAAATGAAAACATGAACTGATCCAATCTCAGCCTCCATATGCTTCATGCACTCAAATTGCTGTAATGACTTTTCCTCCTCTGTTGGAGGTTTTCTTCCTAAATGCTGATTTTAATTTGAAATATTAATTTCAATTTAAGCCTCTTATGTTCTTAAAGGGCTGGTTGAACCAGAAGGCATAAAACTGTATTAATAATATTAATAAGTAGCTGTGTGTGTTTGATGATACTGATTTAAATACCCAACATGTTTTCCCTCCAGAATTGTTTTCAGGATTTACTTTTGATTTTATGGAGATAAATCTGAAATATTTCCACTCATGCATGACAGTAAATGTGATTTTTCTTTCATTTCTTGCTGATAGACTGCTGCCCCTGTTAGCATCAGCTAACCCAGATTTTTCACCATTCTTTGCGAAAAATTAGCAATAAGAATTGATTTTGCATGAATTTGCAAAACATTGGAGGGATTTATTGATGTAATTTGGCAAACAGAAAAAAAACTGCTTTGATTTGATTGATAAAAGCACATAAAGTTTTATTTCTTGGTCCTTCTAGAGTCTAGAGGGCCACATGAAAATGTCTGGTGGCCGGATGTGGCCCTCGGGCCTTCAGTTTGACACCATCTAAACCTTTTTCCTCTGATGCTCAGTTTTCTGTTGTTTTTAAATGAAAAAAGTCAGAACTGTGTTGTTTTTTTTTACAGTACTGTGTAAAACAGCAGCTACTGGCAGCTTTATTAAATCTTGGTGATAAATTTTATTTAGTTTTCATCGTTAAAAAAACCACAGTGATAAAATGAAATGGTCATTCCTGCTAACTAGCACCATCTGCTAATCCAGTTTCTCATGTTTCATCATGACTCCGACTCTCCAATAGAAGAGATTATTTTTAATCCATGAGTCAGAGGACGAAGTACAGGATCTACTGCAGCTGTAACCAAATATATTGAAACTGTAAATATCTAAAAGTAGATATTTAAATGACCTCTAATACAAAAAGAGTTTCTACATAAAAGTCTTATTTGAAATATCTTTTTATGCTGTGTTTTTTTAAATAAAACATGATGCTGCTGTGGCAAAATAGACAAAAGTTGGAAAAACAGACAATAATTTATGATCTTCCTGTAATTAATCGAAGGCAACAAAATTAAATGATTCCTTATCATTTTACCTTCAGAAGGATTTGTACCTTAATACTTTAAGCACTAATGTTGTTTCCTCCTGATGGTCCGGTCGACCCGGTTCTACTGGAACCAGAACATCTGCTCCACCTCCAGCTGCTCTGGTTCTGAGTCAAAACAACCTGTTCCCCTCCTGGCCTGTGGGGGCGCTGCACCAAGAACCACTGAAGGAAACGTCACTAAAACCTCTTTTAGTCTTTGGCTGAAGACCAGGAGCCATTTTTGCTGCTAGCACTAGGCTAGCATGTTAGCTTTGGTTGTATTTACCCAGAATGCCCTGCGCTGTAGTCCACTTCCTGCTTTTGGAGCGGTCTCTGGTCCGCTTGGAGTTCACATTGAAACCGAACCAAGACTGAGGTTTGGAGGTGAACCAGAGTTATTGGTTCACATTAGAGTCCAATTGCACATTCACACCTCCAGAACCGGAACGGAAACAAACGGACTGGAGTTGGATGAAAGCCAAATGAACACAACTGGTGTGACATCTAACTGCAGCCTCTGACTCTTTGGCTCTCTGAACCAGAAACTTAGCTTGTTCGTTAGCTTGTTGTTCGTTAGCTTGTTGTTCGTTAACTTGTTTGTTAGCTTGTTGTTCATTAGCTTGCTTGTTAGCTTGTTGTTCGTTAGCTTGCTTGTTAGCTTGTTGTTAGTTTGTTGTTTGTTAGCTTGTTGTTCGTTAGCTGTTATATGATGTGAAAGTTTTTTCATGGCAGTTTTGTGAAATAAACTAAATTCAATGCACCTGAAAAACCTTCACAAAAACTTTATTGAAAAATAAAATTGGAGTGTTTCCATTAAGTAAATTTATTCTCATGCCAGCATTTTTTTTTTTGCCTTCATTAGTTCTCTCTAATGTTTCGGTTTGCGTTGCATATTTAAACATAAACCTGTTTCCATAGGACAGATTGTCAGATATACTGATCCAGATATTCTGAAACTCATAAAAAGTAAACACTGAAAGAAAAAAGCCTGAAAGCTGCAGATCCTGTTCAGTCTAAGCAGAGTGATGATGAGGCACGGCTGTCTGATAGACTGACACCTTTGGTTTCTCCTCCAACCACAGAGGCGGAGGAAGACGATGCAGAGAAACCAGGATGGGGCAGAATGCGATTCTCCCTGGTTCTGTTTCAGGATGAAGGAGTGTCTGTTTGAATCCTGAGTGCAGGCAGCAACCGAGTGCAGAGAGGTTTGTTCCAAAATGGGCCATGCACCATTTGGGGGGGAATGTAAAGTGATTGACAGAGGCCATTTATTTTTTACCTTCTGCTTTTACTGTATTTGGCAATTCGTTAACCAGCGGATATTTCTAATGTATGACTCTTCTCAATAGTTTAGCCTAAAAATGCATTTAAAATCTCATCTGTTTTCAGGTTTGCAGTAAAAAAGCCTCCAATGCAGAAACTCTGACTCTAGTCGGGAAAATCACTCACAAATGAAACTTCCTCCCTCCTTCCAACGCTCTTTTGTATCGTTTTTTAAATACTCAGCAACTTGCAGGGAGGAAGAAAGCACGCTGAGCGTGAAACGACTGTCAGAGTGGAACTGCGTGTGTCATTTGTAACTGTGACAGCGATCCTACCTGGAGAGCTGCAGAGCAGAGAGGCCTTTCAGAGAGCAACGACTGCTCGTCTTCATTTACGCTCCAGTTTCACTTCTGCTGGAGTTTCAGCTTTTTAAAAAGGGACGGAGTCACTGGGAACGCTCAGCAATGATTTTAGGCTTTGGTCTAAATCATTACTGACCTCTGTCCCGCCCACTTCCTGTTTTGGTATTCTCCTCTGAATTTCCTATATTATAATGTAATTTGTAAAAAGCATTTCTGCTCCTCTCACTAATGTCAGGAGAACTTCCACCTGCAAACAAACCAGGTGTTGAGCCAAAACGTGAAGGTCTGTGATGTGTGGGGAACCACAAGGCTCAGTCCTCGGACCCCACACACTCCCACTGGCTCAGACTTAACAGGAAATAAGATTAGCTACCATTAGCTACACAGGTGATACACAGTGCTACATCATAATGTCAGCAGGTGACCTTTGAACCCATCCAATCACTGAACAGATGTGTGGATGTGCCACAACGTTCTCCAGCTGAACAGAAACTGAAGTTATTAAAGAGGAACGATCTAGAGTTATACATCTAGAGTCAACGCACAGCTTCAGTAATTACAGACAGAAACCAGAGATCAGGCTGACCTCTGACCTCTGACCTGACCCTTGGGTTCCATAGTGGACCTTCTAGCAGCTGCAGAACATTTCCAGAACCAGAGACTAAAATCTCAGATCAGAGAAACTTTGATTCCTGCAGCAGGTCTGATGGCAAACCGAGAGACTAGAACCTGCAGCTGGATTTCTGACTAGAACCAGGAAGATGGAGACACCCGGTTCTACACCGCCCGGTTCTACCCACCCGGTTCTACACCACCCGGTTCTACCCCCCGGTTCTACACCACCGGTTCTACACCACCCGGTTCTACACCACCCGGTTCTACACCGCCCGGTTCTACAGTCCTTCACTGAGAAACTTTAAGCTCCTGCTGTTATTTCATAAATCACTGAATTAAAGATTAAAGATCTACTGCTGCTGGGTCAGCCGGCTGGTTCTGGTTCTGCTCTGCATCTTCTTGTCACAGTTGGCATGTTGACACATATAATTTATACTTTTTAAACATTTGTGTATTAGGGACAATATTTAATTGAAGAATTGCTGAAGAATTATTAGATTCAATCTATTCTTCCTGGTTTCTGTAACTTTGCAGCTTTACAAGCTCAAACAATGAATAATTTATCCCAGAGGAGAGATTTTCGTTTAATAAAAAAATGCTCCATCTCTTATTTAAACAAAGTGCTGTGTGGGGCCAAGAGGCTCTGCTTTTCAATCTTAAAGCTGATATTGTTCCTGATGACAGCAGCTTGAAGGACAACTCAGATCTCTTACAGTTACTTTGTGTTTCAGGGAATTTAATGCTCTAAAATTCAAACTCAGTTTCATTTGATCACAACCTGAATGTTCTTAAAGGGCCGGTTGTTCCAGAATGTGTTGATAAAACCCATTCAACTGTTAAAATGTTGATATTTTAACAGTTTTTCACACTGATCAGTTCCTCCAGGATTTGGTTCCCCAGATTTTTGGTGCTAATTCAGGAATATTTGTAATGAATATTTGAATATTTGTAATGAATTTTTACGATGCTTGCGCTAATGTTTGATGTTAAATGTGACTTTAACTGAGGCTGAGGCAGCAGTCAGGTAAACCCAATGTTTTTGGTCAATTTTGAGAAAGATTTGCAGTAAAAATCAGAAATAAATGTGGAGATCTGATGAGTTTGAGCGAAATTTGTTTTAACTGAAGGAACTTATTGTTGTAATCTGGAGTCTGCAGGCCCACATGTAAAGCTACAGCGGACCAGATTTGGCCCAAGGACCATTAGTTTGACACGTTACACCATCACAAGTTAGTTTATAATAGTGAAGTAGAAGAAAAATGATGTTTAGTTTTCATAATTTTTGACCAATAAACAGCAGAGAAATGTGCTGCGCTTTAGTGTCTGTTAATTAGACACCAATAAATCAAATTTCTTACATCAGTCGATCATTTAAAACCACAAACATTTCAAAGTAGAAACAGTTTCCAAGTAAATTAACATTTTATTTTGAAGTCACTAATCAACTCTCAGTCAGAATATTGTTTTTGTTCATAAAGAGCTCCTCTAGGATAATTAGATAACTGATATAACTGAATTTCTGCAGAATTGTGCAGCCAGAGGAAAACGAGTTGGTAGCATTTTGAGCTGCAGATTTTCCCTCCTTAGATCCAGATGTGCTTTTGGTGACACTTCCAGTCAAACCTGACTTACTGCATCTGCTTCCAGAACCGAACCAGATGTGTTTCTGAGTTTCTCGCTTAGGAGAACATAAACATTTCTGTGTTTTATAACTAGACATGATCACATCATCATGCAAAAAGATTGATTTCTTCTCCTGGCTTAAGATCAAAATTCATTCTAATTTAGTCAGATTGGTTTCTGTTTTGTATTTTGACAGTTTTGCATCAATTTTAGCAGGAATGTCTCAACTTTCAGCAGCGGTTTCTGAAGTAAGAACGTCTCAAGGTGAATTTGGCCCCAGGGCGTTTGCAATAAATGATGGGTTTTGACAGAATGTGATATATTATAACTGATTCTGCACCTTGTCCATTACTTTGAACTTTTTCCCACTAAAAGCCCAACATAATGTTGATGTCATGGACATAAGTATTCTGTCTCTGGGCTCCACTAATCCGTCTTTATCAAGCAGACGGATGTCGGTAGCAAGCAGACTTTATCAACAAAATATGGAAGGTTGAGTGTTGTTTGAACCTTTTAACATTACTTCCTCATTTTATTAGAAATTTATCTTAAAATAAATCCTTTTTAAATTGAGACTTTCTGCAGCTTCCTTTCAGTAATTAGTCTTCAATATGTTCATGTTTCTGGTCGTCCATGCTTCTTTTAGAAGCTAATTTAAGCTTTAAATGAAATTAATATTTTTACCTCATGAAAAAGCAGCTTACTTAATGACCTTAATTTAATCCAGGGGTGGAAGTAACTGTAAATAATCTGAGTAAATCATGCGTAAAATACCGGGCACTATAATTAAAATATTTTTATATTTGGTGTAACATAATAGTGAGCATGCGTTTATTTCTCATCAGGAAGTTAAATTAATTGAACCGGAATTTCATTTTTTTTAATTCTATCACCAGTAGAAATATATTTTATTCTTCAAAATAATAACACTTCCTGTTTGACTGACTTATTGGACATCAGCTGCTGCTAACCTTTTACTTGAAACACAAATGGATCCTTATGTTTAGGAGAATAAATGCCATTCTATATTAACTTTGACAAAAAAAGATGTTTAAATTGTTTTCTTTATGTTTAAATTGTCAAAAAATATTTAAGGATGATTGATAATTAGAAACATGAGAGGTGACTTGGACTTGATCCTGGGAAACTTTTGATTTTCATCAAACCCTGAGAATTGATTTGATCTATCCATTTAAGAATTAAGATTGGAAAATATTCAAGGACTTAAATAAGTTCAAACTTGGGTTGGACTTCCATCTCAGACAGCAAAGACTCGACTTGGACCACTTTGAGATTTGACTCCCAAAAAATTTAATTAGATCCGTCACAATAAGCAATAAATCAATTAATTACATAATTTGTATAATCAGTTTTTTTCTATCAAAAACTGGATGGTAAAAGTTTTCAGTCTGGTGTTTTGGTCTCATCTAAACCTTTTTTTGAAGGATAATTTTGTTTACAGATAATTCACAATTCCTTTTGTTTGTTGTTTTTATTGTTTTGTTTATTCCATGACCATTTTAAATGATCTCAAAACAACAATTTCATCATTTATTTCATTAATATCTGGGACAATCCATTGTTCAGCAAAATTTATCGCGGCATTTATTTAATGCACTGACTCGTCCAAGTTGAGAAACTGTGAAACTGCAGAGGATTTGCATTTATCCTCCAGTTTTATGATCTTTTTCTTGAAATTTTTATCTTAAAACACATTATTACTGGACTATCTGCCTGCTGTCTTCTTGTTATTTAAAAAAAAAGTGGCAAGAAAAGTTTGTAGCAAAAAGCAGGAGCCTGAATATGAATCATTCCTAGACACTCTGGTCAAGTGGGATACTTTTATCTCCTGAAAATTGAAAATTTAAAAGAGAGACTCATAAATGAAAAGCTGTGATGGGTAATTTTAGTGCATTATAAGGTCTGAACACCAAAGTGAGCAATTCTGAAGAGCGACCAATGATTGTTCCAACTTTTAAAAGACTCTCCTACAACCCTTTAATATTTTAATATTCTGGTCAAATAACTGTCTGCTGATGTTTTTTCCTCGCTTCTGCTGAATGTGACATCATTCAGTGCATGCAGCCAGATGTGTGTGTGTGTGTGTGTGTGTGTGTGTGTGTGCCTGGAGGCACAGCCAGCACATTAAGACAGTGACTGGCAGATCTCATTTGGTGTTTAATTTCACCACCTCTCATCTATGACGACCCGTTAGCCGCCGGCTAACAGGCTAGCTGAAAAATGCCCGATTTCCTCAAAGTGATATTTACGTTCACAGGACTCATGATGTTTGTGCGATAAACATCAATAATAGACACATAATATTCATGAACAATTAAATTTATCTCCAAAACCTGTTGGTTTTATTAATTAAAAGCATTTAAAGGCCTTTGAGCAAAAACGTTGGTATGTCATTTAAACACATAAACCTGTATATGTAAGAGTGATCATTACATGTCAATATATTTTTAATTAGTCTGTCAACTGCGTATTTTACAACTATCCACTGATTAAACCTTTTTTAGAATCAAGCAAACAGTATCTTCCAAGAACAAAAAGCTGGTTTTCACTAAGAATATGACTTTAAAATACATTTAAAAACAGTAACACTAAGATGTTTGCAAGTATTTTGCTGAGTTTTTGTAGTTAATCCCACTTCAATATTGTCATAAATGGAAAACACAACAGAGTAAAGTAATCAATGCTGCTCTGCGCTACCGAATCTGCCCCTTTACACGTGACGTCATGGCGCTCACTCCGCTATGACGGACCGAAGCGCTAAAAGCAGGCAGCCAATCAGAACACCGGGAGCCTCAAATCACGTCAGTTTTTAAGGTGAACTCGCCTTAAAAATGGCGGCAGGGATCTGCGCGGTCCGCTGAATAGATATAGGAACCGAGCTTGTTATTTTGTTGTCGAACTTTTAATGAGGAAAGAGACGAATCATAATGGCTGCCAGCCATTATGGTGCTACCGTGGATTAGCAGCGAACGCCTTTTACAAGGTAGGAAGACTAACGTTGATATAGTTTATAAGTAAAGATGATTAGAAATATACTAAATATCGCGTTATGGAAAAGGTCCGCCTCTAATCATTGGTAACCATGGAGACGGTGCCACCGTCATGTAGCCTAGCATGCATGGAAACAACTGGTTAGCATCTCTGTGCTGTTGAGGCTGTTTAAAGGGAAACGTTGATTAAGAAGCAGTGATATGAACCATGTGGCGTGAATTCAGGTGAAGTCGGTCATTTGATCAACACTCAGGAGGTTCGGCTCGGTTTCTAAGCTAGCTGTTTGAAACTTCTGGGAATCCCGCCGTTTATGAGCCCAACCAGGTGAGTTACGTTCACAAATGAACTGGCCTGGAAGAAAAAACTGGATTAAACGTGGTCGGTCCCATCCACGTCATTTCCCCTCCATTATGGCGCCTGTGATCAAGTGACGCAGTTGCAAATGGCCAGTGATGGGAAACAATCTTTGGATGAAAGCATATTTGTTGGGAGGTCAACAACAATCTGTTGAGTCTGAACAGTAAAACCCAAAGGAAACAGAACCAAAGACAAAAAGTTCAGCTTATGGTGGCCCTGAAAAAGACCACAGATTAAAGAGTAGAAATGTAAATATTGCAGGAATTCACATTTATTTACAGTGGCAGCTTAAAGTCGGAAGAAATGGCTGAAACGGCTCGATTTACTGCCAAACTTTTCTGTAGCTTCCAGCCTTTTCCCCCAAACTCTCCAGTCTCCGCTGTCTTCATTATTTATCCCTCAAGTTTTCCTGCACACAGAAAGCAGAACTTTTTTCCAAAATCCAAAAACTTTCAGAACTGGAGACATGAGTTTTAATGATACTAACCAGCAGATACTTCTGCAATGTACTTTTACTTTGTTCCTGTATTGTCTAGACAGCAATATAATGAAAAAGGTCACCAAGAAATAATTTATTTCTGTAATAATTTAGACAATTTTTTCTCAAAAGTATCAGTTTTCTAAAGGTTAATAAAGGTTTCTTTTCAACTGCTACTGAAAAGCTGAGTAAGTTAAGCTTCTAGCTTCAGATTTTTGTAGTTGAAGCACCAAATATACATCAATATGCAGTAATAATTTATTTTACAGCCTTTATTTTTGTAAATTATAATGATTTTTTTTTGTTTGCAATTAATGATGTTTAAAATTAGAATATTAAACCAGACCAATAAAAACAAAAAAAAAACATAATATAGATTTAAATTGTAACATGATGCTAACACAAACAAATCCATGAAAGTGAGTGAAGCAAAGTTTAAACAGCAATGCTTAAATTAAACTGTAGAAAGATTAAATAAATCAGACATAAGAAAACCAAACCACTTTGTTGCATTGAAGTCCAACATTGATTCTCTAAATCTGCAACTGGCTAATCATTGATAGGTGGGAATACACTGCAAAAACACCAAATTTTACCCAGTATGTTTGGTCTAGTTTCTAGAGCAAATATCTTACTACACTTGAAATAAGACAAACATAACTTATTGGCAGATTATTTTACTTAAACAAGACATTTTTCCCATCAGTAAAATAATCTGCCAATTGAACCGGAACTTCTTCATCAATATTAAGGAATTTTGACTTCAAACAAGCTCATGTATCTCACTGAAAAGTTACTTTTATGTTAGTTTTGTCTTATTTCAAGGGTACTTAGATATTAGCAGTGAGCCATTATGCTGCTGCTGACAATGAGTTCTCTCTGATATTAAATGTAATGATTTTTCTGTGATATGGGAAACTTAATAATGCAACATAAATGCAATGCAGCGTTAACTATTTGAAACTGGGAAGCATTTCTGTTTCAGGAGAAATCCCGTTTTTAAAGCTGCATGTGTGTCAATGACAAGGCGTGAAAATTGAGTTTATATTTTAAGCTCCCAGGCATCATATCTCTTTTATTATTTTATTTTTTGACTCATCAAAGTGTTGCTTCTTTGTTGACATCAAAAGATTTTCTATATTCTTTTGTAATACAGATAATTATCCTTCATCAGTTTGGCCTTTGATGTGTACACGCCTTCATTATGCAGTCTGAGTGCAAACAAGCCTCTGGTTGAACCTTATAATTTCAGTGAATCTTCATATTTTACCTGGATACACATGTGCATAGTCTGTATCTGCAAATCAGAAGGAAATGTTAGAATGTAAACGGTCATAAGACACAGTATGAATATATTTGTTCAAGAAACGAGCAGTAGTAACTGCTAGCCTAATTTTGCTCTCATACTCATGTCCATTAGACTGCTGTCAAAATCACAAAGCCAGTGATCTGAATTTCCTCTGATCTTTTTTAATCTCCTCTGAGAGGCAAACCGATTCACTGCCAACCAAATAAAGTCATCAAAAAGCGTTTCCTTTCAAAACGGATTAAACTCGGAGCTAAAATATGATGAAACACTGTCAGAGTTACAAATAAAAACCAATTGGACACAATTTTCAAACAATGTTTTAATCTACTTAAAGAGATGACGTTGTGGTCAAAAACAGATGAATGTCAAGTTGCTACTTATGGATCCGTTGCAGCATAACTACATAAGATCCTGCTCCCAGCAAGTTATCAACATAACACGGTCATCTGAAATGTAGGGCTGATGTATAAAAGCAAAATAGATGCAGTGCTTTGTTACTAATTATCAACAACAACTGATAACAGGGTCAGGAAAAAGTTGTAATTGAGAAAGAAAATGGTGAAGGAGAGGGAAATAGCTCAGTTATGCTAGCTTGACTATGACGACCATAACATGTAGATGTGCTGGAGAATAAATAAAGGCACACACCACACCAACTCTGACAGGTCATCAGTACAGCAGGTGTTTAAATTAGCTAATCTACCACTGTGGAAGCTTAGCTACTTGCAGCGGTAGCTAATCTATCACACACACTGCTTATCAATAATTGCAAAATAAACATCAAGTCTAAAAACACAAAACTGTAACAGACTGAATGTCTTGCTCTTTGAGTGGGAAATGTTTCAGTGATTTTTGGTGTTGAATCCTGATACATGAAGTGGCGTTGTTGTCGGTTGCTATGGCAACGAGTAGCCGACACAGAGCGAGAAAAAGTGATTTTGTGTTGTTCTTCAATGGTTTCAATGCATTATTTTCCCCTTTGCTGCTGCACTACATTAATAGCAGCTTCATCTCCAGCTTTCATTTTAGCGGTTTTACTGCTGCAGCGCCGCGATGGATAGAAAGGAAAAGAATCGTCTTTTTGTCCTCCAGCGTTCTGCGCATGTGCAAAATTTCCGTACGTCAACAATAACATGCAGCAGGGTTTATGGAAATGTTGGATCTTTTTATGTGCAGCAGAGTTGGTCGAAGTATTTATTGTTGTTTTTGGCTTTTTCTTGTATTCTTCTCCAGATAAAATGGGAGTCCTGGGTGTTTGGGTTGTGGTGGTTCTGCTGGGAACGTTGGGATGCTGGACAGCTGAAGGTCACAGGAGCAGCCGACGAGGTGGCACTGATGCAGCCGCCAAGTCCCACACCTCCCACCAGGAGTCGCACTCCATGGTAAGCATCCTCACTGCTTTTCAGAATAAAACAAATACAGTTTCATTGGGTGTGAACACTTCAAGCAAAGTTCCTGGTTTGACCACTCCATCTCTCTGATTGGTCAATAATTTCATTTTACATAGTTGTCGCTGTTAAAGTTAGTTAAAATGTAACTAAAAATTTAAAATTTGACAAACCATGGCCCCTTTATGAAAAGCTGATAAAATGATCATATATTTAAGAACAATGCACGTCAAGCACACGAGAAAAAAAAGTCAATAAAAGTCCAAGAAATATGCAAGATCAGTAATGTTAAAGTTTTCTTCAGTTGGACTGAATATTGGATCAGGAGGATGTGGGGAAACGCTACAGCGACTGCAGAATAAAAACCAAACCTTTACAGTTTCTGGCTGTAAATGTAAATGCAGTGGAGAAAATCTGAAAACATTTAACAAACGAAAACATGAGGATCTGCCATCACAGGCAGGGGCCAATTTCCATTCTTTTCATTTCTGTTTATGCAGTTTGTCCTTGTTTGTTTTACACATAACCCTCTTACTCATAAGCCTTTAATCCAATGAGCACATTTACTGTTTCTTTATGGTTTCTGCAAATCTCATAACTACTCTGCTCTTAAATAAACACCACTCCACAAAAATATTATAATCTTTCAGTCAAATATGCGCCACGTTGAAATCCTCCACTTCTTCAAAGTGTTATGAAAATGTGTTAAGTGCAGAGGAAAGCTAAACGCTAAGTGTTCCCAGTTAATTGGGGCAGAGCTATCTGCATATGAAAGCCTTCAGTTTTACTCATTTGGTCTTCTGCAGCCCGAACCGACTCCAACCTTTCAACAATTCAGGAAAAAACTTCACAACTTATTCAAACCTGAATGCATTCATGTGAATCTGCCAGGATTTTGACCTTAAATGCTTGGAACAAATGGAAGTTGTTTTTGCATCAAGATAAAGTTTTAATATGCAAAGATCATAGTGGTTCTTTTTGTTTGCAACTTATGAGAGTTTCATCCTCCTTACTATGTAATGAAGATTTTATTAAAGCTGCATTATTGACCTGCTACACTGCAAAACATTTGAAGGTGTTTTAATTCCACCTTCTGCCTTGAAAATGCAATTTAAGTCAACAAGAAAATTGTTTCGGTTTTAACTCAGAAATTAAAGTTCATAAAGTTGATTTAACAACAATAGTGATGGCATTTTTGCAGCTTAAATGTTGGTTAATAAAGTGAAGATCTGGGTGGAAATGAGTCATTTGAGAGGAAAGAAAGAGGTAATATATGGGTTTGGCATTTAATCCAACATGCCTGGAGTCTCTGCAGCCTCATCCACACAGATGTGATTGTTTTCTTGTTTTCTTTTTCTCAGACTCATCAGGTATTTGGATATATTGATATTAAAATAAAATAATCAGACTTCCTACATGAGATAATAATTACATTTCTCTCCTTTTTATTGGATGTAACTCTACAATCAGTCACCATAACAGCATAGTTTAAATTATTGGTCATTGTTTTCTTGTTCTCACATGGGACTAAAGGTTCTGTTATAGATGTATTGATTATAGATCTGATATTTTGTCTTACCATAGTTTACTTGCTGCTGTTTGAACCTCAACCTCAGTGTGTTCAAAAGTAAAATCCACTTCATTTAGGATTTAAATAAACGTACAATATGAAATGCTTCTTTGCTTTAAGATCACAGGAAAAAGCAGAAAAATCTGCAGGATATTTTCAAGTTTTTATAAAAATGAAGGAAGATTAGACATGTTGTAAATATTAAGTTGAAGTAGTTCAATAATCCTGTGAAAACGATGATTCCTCTTTTGTTCTGACTGTTTTTCTGAGGTTATTGTTGTGTCTTAATCTCAGATTATAAAGTGTGAGTGCATCCATAACTGATAAACATAAAACATGAGAGGAATATATTTATATACTTGTTGAAACATGAATCTTTAATGAAACCTGCCTGCGCTGCTGTGGATTTAGAACAATATTTACTTTACAAAAATCTGAATTGTTTTTCAAATTGCTTTTGCACAAAATGTCAGTCTCCGTGGCGATGCCAGATTATTGCTGATGGGGGCTTTAAAGGGATGCTCAGAGATTTGTTTCTGGTATTTTTTATCTAGAAGCCCCAGCCGTCTCATTGGGTTTGTGAACTAAACTCTCCTCACTGTGAAGCAGAATATGAGCCCAATAAACACAACACTTTTATATTAAAACTGCCAAATGTTGCAAATTAAGTTACAGTAAATCTGATTTCATCACTTTGGTGCCTGGTTTAAAAACATCTGCATAAACTTGGGTATGATGTCCATTTCCTGATAATTTAAAGATTACCATATTGATAAATGTGCAATTCAATAATATATAACATCTATCTATATTCATAGATGCATTTTGACCTTTTAAATGCTAGTTTTAATGATTAGTTTCTGCACAAAACCTAAAATCAATCACATAAAGTGGCCTGATATTTATAGTAGATACAAAACCTGAGAGGGAATTTTTTTTTTTTTACGACGGTCTTTTAAAAACCCAAAAAGGGAGAAAATTTCCACCAAAAACTCAGAAATTTTCTTGAAAAATTTTCAGAAACTTCCAAGTTTTTTTTGTATAACATTTCTATTTGTATTAATGTATCATTTTTTTCTAGAACATTTTAAATGTTTTTTGTAGAAAAAATTGAGAACTCAAAATTTCAGATGTTTTTTTGTTTAAAATATACTGGAGTTTTTTCTTTTGTACTTTTACCTTTTGTTAAAACTAAAGTATGTTGGTAACATTTTTTTACCCTGATTACAAATTAAAAGTCTACACCTGCATATGGGCCAAATTTTTATCATTTGTGAATTGCAGTTTTGGGGCCGCACAAATTCAGTCTAAGGCCCACAAATGTCCCCTCTGCCTCACTTTGGACATCCCTGCCCTATATTATGGTAAAGATGTTACCCTCATTTAAGGTATTCCTCTAATTCCTGTCTGCAATATCGCCTGAAGTCAAGATGCCAGCCTGAGGCAACAAAGGTTAAAAGAGCCGAATCCTCTCTTCTCCCCATTATTCACCCCACATCTGTCAGGACTGAAACACTTATCTACTTGACAGAAAAACAAAAGTTGTATTTAAAAATACACCTGCCAACCTCTATTTCCAGGAGAAAGAACTGGCTCCTTTTTCCCTTAAACCCTGCTGATTTGTCCTATTTGCTCAGATTAAATCAGATGGGAAGGATAAACTCATCCAAGCACAGAAAGCAGCAGCAAGAAAATCAGGTTACTGCTAATTACCTGTGAACACCTAAAGTCTAAATGTATAAAAAAAGTGACAAAAACAGCTTTTGTTTGTCAGAGTAAACTGTATTTTTAGAAAGGAGCTCAGAGCCATGCTGTCACCCCTGTGCTTGATTTAAATCTTTAATCAATTGATCAAACGGCTCAGTTTTATCTGGGCATCATGAGGAAGAATGTCTGCAATTAAGATAGACAGATGGCATCGGCAGCGAGAAAAGAGGAATGGAGATGCAGAAGGTTTGACAACCACTGCGTTCCCCGTGGGAGTCCGGGTCTCCTGGGGTTGGACGTCAGACAGACAGACGCACACACACACACACACACACACACACACACTGCTTTTATCAGTGAGGCTCATTACCGCTGGCATCCATGCTGAGGGACAAGAACGCAAAATGTCACTGCACTTCAAATGCTGCTGGATATCGGATTGTTCTGGAGTGGCGATGCTCTGAAAGATTGCGCTGTTCTATTTTCAAATATCATGTCGATGGCTTGTTTCCCCTGCATATGCTAATGAAGCGTCTCCAGATGACACGTTTGTTCAAACCCTAAAAAAAGCTCAACTGATTGGTCACTGATGAGCATCAAACGTCTCTCAGATGCTAAAATATTACAGATATATTTTACATGCAGACTTGGGTGGTAACCAGTTACATTTATTTTTAGGAGTATTTTTACAATGTAATTTTATTATGAAGTATTTCTACTCTTCCCTAGTAAAATCCAGAAATTTTACTCATTTAATCTGCTGAAAATGGTCACAGTTAAACAGAAATGCCAGCGCAGAAAAAGCTTCCGTCATCCAAAAAAGGTTTAAATGTTTAAATGTCATGAATGACAGACATGCCACCGTCTGGACACATGATGTCTGTTTCACACCTCAGAGAGACGCGCCGCTCATCCCGTTTGACATCTAAATAAAGATTCCTGAACAATATGTTGACACCTTGCATTTAGTGATTGAGTTTTTTCTGCTGCTTTCAGCGTTTTGTTTTACTCCTCCTCTGTTTGCCCTTGCTTTGTGCCTGTCTGTTTCAGAAGAGGAAAAGGCAGAGTAACGGATGACATGTGGAAAGTCGCAGAGAGGCGGCTGCTGCGTTGCCCTGGCTCCTCTGAGCTCGTGTAATAACCAGTCCTGTGTGTGTTCTCTGTTTGCAGGAGAAGGAGAAAGCAGACGGGAGCATCCATCAATGTGAGTACGCTTATGGTGTTCAAACCAAAACAGCATTTTTCAGAATATGCCGTCACAATATGGTTTTTCTTCTGCTGTGCTTCTGTCCTCTGATTACTGGGAAACGCAGCGAGCAGGTGATTCTGCTCTGAATAGCTCTGATAAAATGGGCTTTTGATACTAAAATATGTCTGAAAACATGAAGAAAAACATTGAGATTTATTTCTTGGAAATGGTTTCTGATGTAACTTTGCTCCACAGACCAGGTTTACTGAGATGTTTACACAAATCCACTGCAAAAACACAAGGACACTTGATTTAGTTTCTAGTGCAGGTCTCTGAGTTCAGGGGTGTCCAAACTGTGGCCCGGGGGCCTTTTGTTGTTTTTTTTTTTGTGGCCTGCTGCTGCAGTTCAAGAATAATAGTAATTTATTTATTTCAAAGTGACAGATTATAAGCCAGCTTTCATGATGGGTTAGAACCGCATCTATAACTTTATCATCAATATTAAGGAATAACTGACTTATTAAAAGCTTGTATATCTTGCTGAAAAGTTACTTGTGAATTATTTTTGTCTTGTTTTAAGTGTACTAATATATTTCCACTGGAGACTAGACCAAACATTTTGTGTTTTTGTGTCTTAAACTCATTTTTAGTGACACCCTCTCTGACATGTAACTAATCATTTTGCTGTCAGATGTTTGTTTGTCCCTATCAGACGTGGAAAACGATGTTTTTTGCTGGCGTGCAGCTTTAGTGAATCATGCCTGTCATGATCTCAGTCGTTACTGAGTAGCCAGTTAGCTCCATGTCAGCGTCAGCCTCATTTATCGGTGCTGATGGTTTAAAAAGTGACAAAAAAGCCTGAAAATCAGTCCAGTTTCCATCAGATGTTTAATCTTATTCTGAGAAATGACCAGAAAATCCAAGTTTTTATTTCTATAATGTTGATGAAATGGGAAAATGTCAAGACTGAAACGGTTTTTAACAGAATCATTGCTTGCACAGTGACTGGTGTCCCTGATGCATTGAACGACCTCCATTTGCCGAGAGGACAGCACTTAATCTAGATCATTTTACCAGGTTGGGTCGTTCAGCACAGACACAGAGGTCTGTGCAAGTCAACACAACAGTTATCTTGTTGATCTTCCTGTGTGGAGGAAGTTTATTTAGATTTTTTAAAATTATTATTTCTGTGCTGCTTTTTTATTTTAATCTAAATGATTGCATTACTTTGAATATATTTCTGTGTGGAAACCTTGTAAAGTGACTGGAGAGGAAGTTATTCATACATAAATCACTTAAAATGAACCCAGTTGAAAACCTTCTGGTTATTCCAGCAAATATTGGTTTCTGAACTCTTCCTGAGTTAAAACATTTATATTGTTGTTTCTAAATGAATATGAAATTGTTTTCTTTGCATTATTTGAGACCTGAAAGCACTGCATCTTCTTTCCTCATTTTCTGTAAATAAATACTAAATGTTTGTGTGGAGTTTCGGAGACATGTTGTCAGTCGATCATGGAATAAAAGAACAATGTTCATTTTACTTAAACATACCCATCATAAATCATTTTAAGTGCTCTCTTATTTTTGTTTCTGAGCTGTATATATTTTTAATATGAGTCAGAAACAAGTTGCAGTCTTCCTCTTCCTCCCAGTTCTGTTGCAAAAATGAACCACTTGCTCTGATTGCCCAGAAACAACCAATCAGAGCCAGGAGGCGGGGCTTAGTGTGGTCAATCAGGCTAATGTGTGCTACTCAGTCTGATAATGGAGAAACAAATTAAAGTTTGTCAACCGTCGTCAGTGGCTTTGCTAACTAAATTAAATTCATTTGAAGAGCCTTGAATCTCAATGTGGACAAAAGACTTTGAGAAATGAAAATAAATGAAAACAAACTTGTTCTTGTTCCTCTGGGAGCTGAAACTTGGCTTAGACTGGGTGTGAAAAACTGAAAGCAGAAATTCAACTTGTTCTCCAAAATCTGAACAAATATATCGTGCCAATCTTTTAAATAAAAAATATCTCTAGATTTCATTTTTTTTAAAAATAAAGGAAAACAAAGAATGAGAATAAAAATGATTCCCTTTCCCACCAGTTTTATTTCTGTAGAGAAATATTCAAAAACTCTCAGCTCTTTTTTTAAAAATATGACCCATAATTAAAATAGGAACATTTCAGTTATCATAATGTAGAAATGACTTTCCGTGATTTTAAATTTTTATCAGTTTTAATGTCTGTGACATTAATCAACTCGACTCATTTCTTGTCGAAACTTTCTTTGTTACGGCGATTGTGCATAAAGGTTAGCATGCAGATTAAAGGTCACTTCCTGTCATTTTTACATTATTTACTCCTCGTGTTATTCTTCTCAGTGGGATCCATGTGGAAAAATTGAATATTCCTCGTCTATCTTCCCAGGGAATGGAGATTAATCTGGTCTTGAGTGCTTAATTTATGAACCTTTGCAGAGGCCTAATCGGAGTTTGTTACCGTCACAAATTAAACAATGGCAAGAGGCAAAGCAAGTTAAGCAGGCCTGTGGTTCATTTAGATTGTAATTGGGTGAGAATTAGATGGGACAAGGTTGACAGAGAGACTCTGTAATAAGCAGCAAACGGCTGAGCAGGAAGCTGAGAGGAGACAGACGCAGCATGGAGACGAGTGGAGGGGAAGAGACGGATCTGAAGTCGACTCCTTAATTATTCAGTCATTGTCAGCTTCTCTGTGGAGACGGAGAATCTAAGAGCAAAGAAGAAATAAAAACTGGACCAGATTGTAACAAAGAAACCAGGAAACTGAGCTGGATTTTAGTCCAATTAGAGAAGATTAATAGTCAATGTTTTGATATATAAATTATGATCGTATTCATGGCATGCTGTTGATGTTTTCCCACCTCTGCAGTAAAACTGCTTCTAAAACTTGAAGAGAGTAGTGACAGGAAAATTCTAATTATTTAAACCCTTATAGAAAATATTTCATTGCAAGTTATTTATTAGGTGTCAGGAGATCCTGACATTGTTTTTCTTTTTTTTTTATCCCCTACTGAGCTGCAGCGAACACTTTCACAAATGTCTGAGTAAATCTGGGGCATGTAGAACAAAAAAACGTTAATATTTAGTGTGAGCTATTATTAATGGGCTGTTACAAAGTGGGGGAAGATTTAAGTGATACAATAATTCCAGCTGCTGGGGTTGATGGATGAGTGGTGGCCAGATGCTAACAGGTAGATGTTCTTATGGTGACTAATTCAGATTTCTTCACTCGTCTTTGGTTTTTATATAATTTATGTTCATATAGACAGGACTCAATGAATGAAGCAAAGTCCATTCAGTTAAAAATATTTTCAATTTCCCTTTGGGATAAATAATATTTCAACTCAAAGTATCGTCATTGGAGATAAGATCTTGTGTTGCAGTCAGTGTTGCAACAAACCAGAAGAGGCCCCTGACCAAAGCATGTTGCTCGTTGCCACTGTCCCTCACTATCTCGCTCATGACAAACGACTGAAATATGATTCAACTATGAAGCAGTAAAGATGTCTGAAATAATAATAAAAAATCATTGCACTTCTTAAACTTTTTAAAACTAGAAATGTTTCAACAAACAACCGAAATGAAAAATATGGACAGAAATTTTCAAACAAACCATCAGCGGAAAATTTTAGAAAAACAATGTTTTAGTTTTATTTTACTATTAGAAACAAAGTAAACAAGTGACAGAAATAAAGTTATTATTCATTGAGTAAATGACTGTTATGCCTTTGTATTATTTAACAAAGTCTAACTTGTTCATGGTTCTCGGTCATTTTAATTTTCAACGCCTCTGATGAAGAATCAGAACGGCGCCCTCTGCAGGGGTGGCTATTGTGATTCCAATGTTTGTTGTATACAATCTGTTTATAGCTTTAAAGGTTATCAGCTGTGTAGTTTCTAATTTACTGTAAGGAATTAAATGATTTCAGCATTTCTGTTCGGAAGAATCGATATTTGATTCAGAAAATGTAAAAATGGTGACATTTTCTGCTGCTGTGTCTTGAGTGAGCACTAGATGATGAGATTGCACTAGCAGAACTTTTCACTCCCATAAATCATACATCACTACCTCACTCATGTCAGGAATGTTTGAAATATGATTTTACTGAGAAGAAATAAAAATGATCAGGAAAAGGTTCATGAAGTCATGGAGGACATGATCAAATTACTGAAATAAAGTCCACTTGGATAAAACAAAACGAGGCGAAGCCGCGATTAGCATGTTGATGACACCAGTAGGACGCGGGTTATCACCAGCCTGTTGACTAACGTACTTCATTTAGCATGTTGAAAATGCCTGAAATTTGAATTTTGAATTGAACTTAATGCCGTGACCCATCCTGTGTTTTAATTCAGAAATACTATATGGATCCCAAAGGGAAATGAAATGTTGGAGCGCATTAATTCAAGCTCTTCAAACTTTTACTGCGTTTTGATTTATTGTCCAGTTGAGTTTCTTTTTCAATGAATGCTGTGATGTTTCAATATATTTTATCTTTTGAGTTTCAGCATGTCTTACAGATGATGAAAATTCCCAACTCTCTTTCTCATGAAGTGAGAATATTAAGCAAGATCAACAAAAAGGATAATTTACACAGAAATGTTCTATTATTTTCCACATATTGACAGTTTTATGCAGTTAGGAAATAGTTATATTTCAGTAGAGTTAAATATTTTATATGTTTTTTATGTGAAGCACAAAGTAACGTTTTAATTTCTGATATGTGGTTTTCTGTTAGAAAATCTGTTCTTAAGCAGATATGCTGCTTAGAATTGTTTTAAATTATTCTAATTACCTCTAATTATTCCAATTATCTTCCACTCTCCTTTATCTGTCACCTTTTCATCCAGAGGTCAAATCCTCGGTGATGCAGCTGCTGCTCTGATCTTTGGCGTCACTGCAAAGCTTTTCTTCTTACCTTCAATTTTTTCTGCTTTACACATCAACCACAGTCGGCTTTATGACCTGAGAACAAAAATGATTGCTTTTCAGTTCAGATTATATGCCTGTGCACTCGGCTCCCTCCCTCTGTCTGTCTGTATGTCCGAACGTCTGGATCTATAGTCTGAATTTATATCTGCATACAGAAAGGCGAAAACCTTTCATATCGAACGGCTTTTCAATCGATTCTTCCACTTTCTGGAGCTCTGATGGAGGATTTAATGCTGCTCTTCAAGAAATATTGAGTTGTTTGGTGTCTTGTAGAAAATACTAACGCGTCCAATAGGTGTGCAACTAGGCTGAAATCCTGAGTCTTTGCAGGCAGTGATTTAAAATGGACTTTCATTTTTCACATTAGTGAAACGATTCACAGCCATTTTCAGTTTGAATATATAAAAAAAACACGATGCAAAACACGAACATGTTTTCTGTTAAATAGATTTGGTTGTTTTTTTATTGTAAAGAGAAAAAAATAAATGCATGTTTCTGCAAGTCAAATCTGAAAAATGTGTCATTCAGCTGTATTAACTTTGCTAATGTGTCTCCTTCACATAATTTATGGCAAATGTTTGTGTATTTATGATACACAAAATAAATACAGTCTCTTGAGACAATTCACATCATGATGTCCAAAAGTTAGCAATAAAGGCATTAGCCTTTATTGATTATTAAATCAAAGATACAGTCAGCATAAAAATAATATATTGCAATTCAATACAGACAAATAAACAACAAGAGAATAATAAAGATAGTTTTTTATCTAAAAAGAACAAATCTAGTTACAAATTTAAAAAGAATAAAAAACAGTACAGCACAAAAGTTTACCACATGATGTGAACTTTTCAGTTATTCAGTATTTTTGTTGATTCTCTCGTACAGTTCTTGTCGTCCTATTGGTAACAAATTGATTATTTTTTGTATTTAAATGAAGATGTTCATCTAGACGTGGCGCCCTGAAGTGACTGCAGGATGAAATAAATGATGCCACAATAAAGTGGTGAGTGTGAGAAATCAACATGGTGATCACAGCGGCAGTGGCTGTCAGGACAGAGCGAGAACAACATGAATCAAACCCACTGCTTTGGAATCTGAAGAGCGTTTTAATGAGGCGCTCGTGTTTCCCACGTAATTTCCCTAAATATGACAAGCAATTACCTTTGTCCAGGTTTGGCAGCAGACGTGTGTGTGCTTGCCAGGATTCTGCCTTTCAGGGTATGTTGAGAATTAAAAATGCAGTTTGGAGAATCTAATGTTTGCAGATTCTCCAAACGTTATCATCTATGAGGAGCATCAAAGTAATTCAGCTGCAGTTGCACATTTTTATTGACTTAAATGTAGAAAATGTGACATTAGTCATATTGGTTTAAAACCGGGTTTCCCTTGGACTGGTTTTTGTGGCCCATAGCTGCAGTTCAAGAATGATACCAGTTTGTTTCACTGGAAAATGTCAAGTAAAAAATTAGAACCTCGTCTATCCATGTATTGTTACTGGAAGGGCGACTCTGGTATGCACAAACCAGCTTTTATTTAATTTATTAAACTTGGCTAAATTTAGCAAATATTTTGGAAGAAAGTGACCCAAATTCTGACAATGAAAATTTAGACATATTTGAGTGAGAACTGTGAACTTGTCATAAAATGGATAAATTTGAATGCATAAATAAAACTGATCAGATTGGTTGAATGATGTGCTGAAGCGTTGCTCTGTTCACGCTCCCTCTGTTTAGTGAACTCCAGTCTGTCTGCAGTGTCCAGTTGCTCACATTGTTAGTCTTTCGCCTCAGGCTCGGTTTGTGAGACGAGATGGTTTTACTCTTGCTGCTGTTTATTATATTTCCTGTCGTGACTGCCGGTTGTTTCAACACATCACCACCTCAAGCGGTTGATCGTCTTGAATTATGTTTTCTGTTGTTTTCTTCTCTTTCATTTTAAAAGTTTAAGCGCTCTCCGGAAAAGTAAATCTAACTTTTAAACGTCTTTTTTGGCTGGTGAAATTCCAGTTTTGATTGAGTCCGCCCCCCAAACCTCAGACAGGCTCTGTGCTAACAGAAGCATGTAGGCTGGATTTAAACACCACAAGCTGCTATCTTCTTGTTCATGTTCTGTTGCAAATTTAATCACAGCTGCCTCACGCGTTCCTGTAACTCTCTCCCTCTGTTGGACCTGAATTGCTTTGTGAAATAGTTTGTATCAAACGTCTCTGAAGCGATTCTTCCATCCGATTCTCACCTGTTTTTCTTCTACTCACAATTGAACGACGTAATCTTCCAGTTTAGTTCTGCTGCTCAGTAAAAAAAAGATTGTTTCTCTTTTTAACCCTGTTGGTACCAGTTATATGGAGTAGATTCTCAGCTTAATGCACTGCAAAAACACATAAGCTTGCAAAGCATTTTTGTCTAGTTTCTAATGCAAATATCTGAGTTCACTTGAAACAAGAAAAACAAACTTACAAAAAGTGTCTTCAGCATAAGAGCTTTTTAAAATAAATAATTCCTTAATATTGATGAAAAACGTCTTGTTGCACTGGTGGATTATTTCAGAACCAAAGAATTGCGCCTAGCAACCCCAGCCTAGCCCAGCCCGTTGCCTAGCAACGCCAGCCAAGCCCAGCTCGTTGCCTAGCAACCTCAGCCAAACCTAGCCAGTTAGCAACCCAGTCCTCGTCCTCGTTTGGCAGATAAACTCACTTATAACATGATTTTGTTCTCATCCTATAAATAATCTGCCAGTGGAAAAAGTCTATTTTCCTCAACTTTAAACAATTATTGATTTAAAACAAGCTCATCTAGCGGGAGGAGGGCAGAGGACTCACATTGTGCTCAGGTAAGAGTAGCATTACTTTAACGTATTTTTACTCAAGTAAAAGTGAAAAGTAGCTGTCCAAGAAGTTACTCAAGAGTAAAATGTATTTGGTAAAAAGTCTACTCTAGTAAATGTAGTTGGTTAACTCTGATTGTAGTCCAGCACATGCCGTTAATGAAACTGTGCTCATAATTCGACGCTCAGTTGAAAAACCGTTAAACCAAAGCAGTGGTTTCAGATTTTTTTTATGCAGTTTTTAGAGCATAAATATAAATTTCTCTTAACGACAAAGCAATGAAGAGACGATCTCATTTATCCCTCACGTCTCTGTTTCCCTGGAGACGAGACACGGCCTCCAGTCATTTTTGGGAATTGCCTGACATGTTTAAACACAAATGGAGCAATTTGTGCAAATAGAAAGTGTTATAGCAGAGTAGACTTCCAGGTGTGTTGACGGCAGCTGGGCCCGGTGGAGAGGCTCTTCACCCTGAGTGCATCAGCTGCGACGCTACGGGTCCCTGCAAATAGGGCAGCAAATGAATTAGGGTGTCATTGGTTAAAGAAAAAACAGAAAGGAGAGCTTTTTGGTGAAATTGCTACTCTGCAGCAGGAATGGTGTGAAATCAGATAGTGTGGTTATTTTGAAGTGTTGAATGAGTCGCGTCTCGGAGAGCGAAGTGATAACTCAGCTGTCATCCTGCGTGGGAACGATCATAACAAACTTCTCTGTTCGTTAAAACAAGACAAGCCTCAGATTATTCAGCACAAGTTTTCACTGAAAAAAGAAATCCCTCGTTTCACTGGATGTTATTTACACTGCAAAAACACAAAATCTTACCAAGTAATTTTGGTCTAGTTTCTTGGTAAGACCTCATGTTTTTGCAGTGTAATATTCACCAACCTGACAAACTGATGTGATTTTTGGTTTGAGGAAACGACTAAGCGGTTCGTCCCTAAGGCCTGGAGGTAAAGGTCGCCCCCTAACCAGTATCACTCTGTAGCAGCTGTTAGTGATGAGAGGTCATAGCGCCAGGCAACATCTGTTTCTCTGTCGGAGCCGCAGTTCAATTCAACAAGGTCAACTGAATAATGCATCGATTCCTTTCCTGGAGGTCGGCAGAGGCCACGGGGATTGTTGCATTTGATTTTTGCACTTGCACAGAGCAGCACACATGAAATTTAAACAGTAAGGCTAGAAAAAGCAGCCGCCATTAAATTTCCTTACACGGCGGCGTACTAATACTCCAACTCGATGAGTGAGTGGGGTCTTTCCAGAGGAGGGTCGTGTTGTGACCCGTCTAAAGGTGGCCAGATCATAACATGAAGGATCCATCCTCCTCAGACCTCAAGCAGCCGACACACAAAGATGAACATTTTATTTATTACAATATCATTATTTGTTACAGCCTCAGAGTGAGCCATGGTGCCGAAAACAGTAAACAAAAAGGAAACTAGCCGAATATTAACCAGAACTTACCTATTTAAAGTAAATAAACTAATGAGGAAAAACATGAGAAAACTGAGGAAACATAATCGGCAGCTCCACAGCTTTCACAAGCTGTTTTTAACCTACGCCGTCTTTAACCAACTGCATCTTTATAATTTGGATGCAATTTTTAACTGTTAAATGACTGATAATTTGATGAGTTACTCAGTACTTGAGTAACTTTTTACCAAGCACATTTTTACTCCTGAGTCATTTCTTGGACACTTCATACTTTTACTTGAGTAAAAGTATCCTGAAGTGGTGCTATAGTTTTTAAGTACTCGACCTCTGGTGCTTTATTTATTTTCTTATTTTTGTAACCCTTTGATGTTTGCGGTAAGTAATACATTTTCCTCCTTCAGAAGTGATTGATCTAAAGCAGTAACAGACTGTCTTCACAAAACGTTAATTTGGATTAATATTACCCTTTAATAACAAAAGCAATTAGATTATTGATCCAGTTGCATCACACCTGAATCTTACATTTATTCCTGTACATTTGAAATGTTTGTCTCCAGTGGAGCTGCGCTGTCCCAGATAATGGAGTGTTTTCCATTATTTGCATTTAAGAGACGGACGCTTCGTTCTGGAAAATAAAAAACAAGAAGCCATTCTTATCAAGGATTAGAGGTTGTGTCTTTATTCAGATCTATGCTTCTTCTTCGTTGGTATTCATGCAAGCAGTAACCTGTGAGCATTAGAATGGAATGGAGCTGCTATAAAACATTATGCTTCCTCTGTTGTGGCTTCTCATTATTTTCCCCAGGAATAATAACGTAGAACCTTGTGAATTATATCCATTCCTCTATGGACTGTCACACATTCTTCAAATGGATTTTGGTTCAATCTTGAGAGTAAATAACATTGAATGCCACAAATTTAAATGGTTTCAAACTGAAAAGCATATCTAATACTGAGCAATAATTGGAAAACAACACTGCTCAGCCCAACACCTTTTTCTGGGGAAACTAGTTTGTCTTATTTTATAAATTTAAAAAAAAGATTACGAAAAGGGTTTCTTTTGAGGTTCAAGATAAAATGACCAATAAGCTATGATTGAAACCTATTGCATGAAGGAATGCTGGCTGGTAATCAGTTCCTGAATGCTAAAGAGTGGAAAGCTGAGAGAACCGATGCTGTTATGAATTCACCTGAGTTTGGTCAGTGAATGCAGATGAGTTGACACACTGCAAAAAACACTAAATCTATTATTTAGTCAAATATTTGTGTAGAAACTAGACACTAGTAGTATCCCTACTAAACAGGTATTTAGTGTCTAGTTTCTACGTCAGATTTCTTAGCACACTTAAGGAATGTAGTCAGAACATGATGCGCTAACCTGTAAAACATAATTTAACAAAGCTTCGAGATTCTTAATAATCGAGGAACTCGAGTCGCTACAGCTCTGCATGCATTCCTGTTGGTTGAAACTGTGTTGTATTAGTCATCAATATTTATTATCAAACCAACAATATTAAAATCTTTACACTTAAACAGAAGTGCAGATGTGAGTGCAGTTCAGTTTGAATTCAGTTTCTCTATAAAGCTGCAAATCACTAAAATGTTTCCTTGCAAGACATGGATCACAAATGGCTGCAGAGAAGAAAACTAAAACATTAATATTTAATCGTAGTTATTCAGTGGAAGCCTGTTGATTCAGTATCTGCAGCCCTGGACTCCTGCTTTCAGCTGTGGGTTTTAAATGCTTCTGTAGCATCTGTTACTCTTCCATCTGGCATGTATACAGGCATGTTGGACTGAAATCTCAAATATTTGATGTCAGATTGAAGACCATCACTCAAGCCAGAGCCCTGGATGTTCTTAAAGGAAACTGAAGCCAATATTTTTTGTTAATTCCACAAATAAATACCTGCTATGGATCCCCTGCAGTGAGACGTCACACGCCCAAGTTCCCACACCCAGCTTCCTTCTGGAGGGCAAAAAGCTGCGGGTAACGAAAATTAGCATCGGTTTGAGCTGTTGTCAACAGAACATGCTAAATCTTAAATATAAGCCTGTTACTCTTCCATCTGGCATGTATACAGTCATGTTGGACTGAAATATGAGAAAAAGGGGCACAGAGCTTTGACTAATTGTCAACACTATAAAAACAAGATAACAAGGTCAGGAAAATGTTTTAAGAAAAAACAGTAGGGGAAGTAGCTCAGTTATGCTAGCTTGACTTTGACAATCTTAACATGTTGATGTGCTGCAGAATTTGTTGTTTCTGTTCAGTTAGATATAAAAACTACAACCTAAATACTATCTCTGACAGATCATCAATAGAGCAGGTGTTTAAATTAGCTAATCTAACAGCTGCGGTAGCTGATCTGCCACAGGAATCGCTTATTAATAATCGCAAAATAAACATCGAGCCTAAAAGCATAAAACTGTAACGGACTGAATGTTCTGCTCTTTGATTTTTGGTGCAGCGCCGCTATGAACAGAGAAAAATGGTCTTTTTTTCCTCAGTGGTAAAAACGTTGATATTCACATATCGGTAGTTTCATGTTGGACTGGACCTTCAACTTAGCATAAAATGAAAGCAGTGTTTATTCACAAAGTAAAAAATAAAAAAATTAAATGGTTTTTGGAGTTAAAATTGAAAATACTTTAAAAGTTTGGCCTCTCTGCTCCACGTTGGTGAATCAAATCAAGAAACTCAACCCATAAAATTTGACCTGTGCTTTATGAGAAACACTTCTGTTTTCTTTCTGTAATTGTTGAGGTAGAGATAAAAATAGAGTTGATGCCTCCTTGCTGCAGCTTTATCACTACGCAGTATTGATCCCAGTCCACCTCAAGACTCTCAGCTTTAATGTGAGGCGAGGAGAATGAGAGGTTTGGTTCGCCGGTGCCCGCAGCTAACGCTAGCCGCTAACTAACTCACTTCTCCCTCCAAAAGACTTGAAACAGTGAAAACACAGCACCACTAAAGTTGCTTTATTCTTGATGTAATATTGATGACATTAAACAAAGATTGCTCACATGCTCCACTCTTACTGTTTTTCCTTCTTTTCCCTGCAGAAATCTGCGTTTTAGCACTTTGTTTTCACATAAAACACGACGGCTTCAGTGGCTGGCAGGGCCATATATATTTAGCAGTATTTTACTACGCTTTACTTTTACTTAAGTAATTGTATTATGAAGTATTTCTCCTCTTGAGTAAAATTTCTGGATTTTCTTCCCACTGAATAAAAACAGACTCAGACACAAACCTGCAGCTTCTGTTAAAGTTTAACAAGTTTTTTATTGAAAGAAAATGATCTGGAAACAGTTTCTGTTGTATGAATTATTCTAATTTTTCCTCTTTATATTTCAGATGTAATTTTTAAATATTAAATAATTGATAATTTAATCAGTTACTCAGTACTTGAGTAGTCTTATTACCAAATACTTTTTATGTACATAATGTCTTTCATTGGTACTTTTTGCTTTCACTGGAGTAAAATATGTCAGAGTGCTGCAGCTCTGGCCTCAGTTACATCTTTGGGAACTTTTTCCTCCTCTGGTTGAATGTATTTTTGGAAATCGGTGCTGATTTTGAACTATAAACCGTCTGGATCCAGTTTCTGTAACTCTTCAAAGTTTCTGTTTATAGTAAACTGGAGTTAATAGTATACCATGTTTTTTTCTTTTTTTTTTTTTTTTTTTTTTTTTACATCTTCTACTTCTGCTGACTTGTAAAAAATCCCAGCCTGCATAGTGCTCTGTTTATTTATAATTATACCTCCTGCTATTTGTGCTAATGACAAATGACAGAAAAAACCACTAATCTCATAAGAGATTAATCTGTCTGCAGGAGGAAAGTTGGAACAAAACTAGCAGATGCGGAGCAGGAAGCATGGCAGGAACCCACAGATGGGATCCTGGGATCCAGAGGCGAGATTTACAGCTGGGTTTATCAGAGAACTCGTGCAGAAGTATGCCTCCCCTCAGGCCCCAGCGGTGCTGCCAGGACCTGCTGAGCAGTGATGAGCAGGCAAGGCGAGGCAGCCTCTGCTCGCTCCGGGAGCCGAGCCAGGAGCCCAGGCTCAGCTCACTGACTCCTGTTAATTTAGCGCCGCTCAAAGAGAAAAGCTCGCTGTCTCGACGCCAGAGCTTCGTTTGAAGGAGAAGAAGCAGCTGCTCTGATCAGTGCGGCGCAGTTATCAGATGTAACTTAAAAGTGTTAAACAACAGAGACTGCAGAGGGATTATTTGGTTGTAAGGACAGTGGAGCCGCTCGCCCTTTAAACTGTCACTGGTTACCATGGTTACCTGCATTTTTCTTGCTGTTTCAGCATCTGCTAGCATGTTGTTAGCGTAACAGTTTATCACAGCGTGGAAATTAAATTCATATTAGAGACCCATTAATGACGCAAACGCATTGCATGCTGGGTAAACGATGAGAAAATGACCGAAGCTTCAGTGGCTGGACGTCAGTTACTGTTGTGTTGTTGAGTTGTAACTAGTTACATTTACTCAGTTACATTTACTTGATAACTTTTCTGAAGAAATGTGCTGCTCGCAGTATTTTTGCTACATTTACTTGAGTAATTTTGTTATGAAATATTTCCACTCTTGAATAAAATTTCTGGATTTTCTTCTGACTGAATGGAAAACGAAGGTATTTTAACCAAAATACAGACACACACCTGCAGTTTCTGCTGAAGCTTCATTCATTTTTTATTGGAAGAAAATTTTTTGTTTTGCCTGATTTTGTCACTTTTTGTCATTGTGACAAAATCACTTTATAACTTGTATTTCCACAAGTTATAAAGTGGAAACACGTTGAAGTATCTCTTTTCCTGCAGTCTGGAAGCTCTGCCTCCTCTGTCGTTTCCTGCTTTCTCAGCCTCAACCAGTTGTTGCACAACAATCAGCACTAGGAACTGGACAATCTCTCACTTGCCCCTCCCACCCCCGTTGCTGTATCTGCATGACTGGATTCAGTCGTTACTGATTCTGCAGCTCAGCTAACGTTGATGGATGCCATTTCTCTTGGCAGCCAGTCCAACCTGTGGTCGTTTCTCTGCTCCTCTTTAGTCTCCCTCTCCAGAGAGAAGTCGCTTAGTGTGATAAGTGATATTTATGGCCTCGATGGCAGTTGGGGAAAACGGGAACAAACCCAAAGAGAGGATGATTCGAAGGCATCCGGGAATCACGGCTTTGTTTTCATTAATTGCTCCGTCTTCTCCTCACTTTTAGCTTGAAGGACAAATATTCAGCTGGCTGCTGTTTTCATGTCTCACAAGCCGAGGAACCGTCTGAGTGCAGCAGGTTAATGCATTTACACTGAAATGAGGAGGATTTATTTTTATTTTGGCAGGACGGCCACCTTGATTTTCCAGAGCGTTTGATTGACTGGTTCACTTCTAATCAGCAGCAATCAGGCAGGTTGATTGGTTTGATGGACCGGCTTCCAGCGATGGTCCGACGGGATCTCAGATGATGAGCTGGATTCTCTGAAACCACAGAAAATTAACCTTTATTAAGATTAAATGGTGGAAAATGGTGAAGATCAATGGTAAAGACGTTTATTACACAATAATTATTCATATCCGGTTTTACTTTAGAATGAAATAAAAACATTTCAGTAATACCCAAAGTGCTTTTTTATAACGTTGTTGTAAATAATAAATATAACTTTACTTTTTTTTATTTAAAAGGTTATTTTCATGGACATATAAAGCTGTTTTCTAGTCCAGTCAAAGCTAAACGGTGCCTGAAGGTTTGGAAGGAAATATCTTCTCTGAACTCAATTCAGATTTATGCCATAATTTTTAATTTTAAGGAATTTGGAAATTAATTAAATCCCGTTTTGCTGATATTTACACAGATTCAGTCAAACGCCAAAGATCCAAAGATCCTCAGCTGTTGTGATTCGATATCAATATCTGTATCGGTCCTAATATTGATTAGAAATCTAGATGAGATATTGGTGATGACACAGATCTACAAAAGCAGATCTATTCGGTCTAATTCTATGCTTTGTGCTCTGGTAATTATCACAATAAAACCAAACCTGTTGAAATGAAGATCAAAGTGTCTGTCTGACGTTTTTCATTTGAAATTTATTCAGTCCAAAACAATATTCATGTCTGATTACATTTAACAAACCTTTTATGCAAACAAATAAAATCTTTTTAGATATGAAAATACTAATTATGTAATATGAAGTCAGATAATCAAAAAGGAGATCTTTTATTTTATACCTTTATCAGTTAATGTGTCGACTGTTTAAGCAGCTTCTGCTAATAACAGTTATTGCACTTCAGTTGGTAACAATTCATTAGTTTGCAGATTTAACTTCTTATCATTGAATATTCAATATTTTCTCTCACCTTTTGAGCATTTTGTTGAACCGATCTCTGCTTATCAAACTTATATCTAATGTTTTATTTTACTCTCTTTTCAAATTCTGTCTCTTGCTCTTTCCCTGAATCTAAACTAAATGTTTAGATTTCACATTTCCTTTAAGTTTTGGCCCAAAGTGGCCCTTCAAGCCAAACGCTGCTCCTTCCTGTCTCTGCTGGTTGCTGCTGGTTTCTGCTGGTTGCTGCAGAGGCTGCAGTTGCTTCTGGTTGCTGCAGTTGCTTCTGGTTGCTGCAGTTGCTGCTGGAGGCTGCAGTTTCTGCTGGTTGCTGCAGGTTGATGCTGAGGCTGCAGTTGCTGCTTGTTGATGCTGAGGTTGCTGGTTGCTGCTGGTTGCCACTTTTCTCATGAAGCATGAAATCAAGTGCCAGGTTTATTTGTGACATTTTGGTTTCCGTATTTGAGGCTTCAGCTGCCAGTAAATTGACTGTTTCAGTTTATTTGTACTAGTTCAAAACGACCTGGTGCTGCAGGACGTATGATAAAAATAAACAGTTTGGATAATATTAGAAAAAGACGTCAGAAAATGACTGAAAGGATCCTTCACTCTTGGGAATCTGAAGTGAGTTTCAGTGTGACATTTAGAAATTGACAAAGTGCCTCCAAACATTGACATTTTCTCAATTACATCATCATTAAAGAGCTGCTGGTTCTTTAAGTGCATGAGACATGATGGCATGTTGGGATGGTTCTGGACAGGATGAGTAAAAAGAAGTGAACGCTGCAAAACTTCTCCCAGGGGAAAAAGTCTGCAGGGTGACAACGTCGGCTTTTATCACCACTTGCATGGTTGGCTGCGTCCTATATTGTTGAGAGACTGGCAGACTCATCTGTCTCCATGGGCTGTCATACAGCAGGCAGCTCTATGGATCAGGGGAAGAGCATCAGCGTGAAATGTCAGGGTGATTTGGTTGGCCATTTACCTTTTTTCTTCCCTGAGAATTGCTGCTGGTTTTGTGGATTCTCGACAGTAATGGAACTGTTAAAATACCACACATGAAGTGTTTGCCTGCACAAAAAAATCAAAGTGCTTTGCAAAAATCAATCTCACACCTTGAATTTTGTGTTTTTCTTCACATTTTATGAAATTATATAAAAACACACTTCAATCGATTTTATTAAGATTTCATGTCATGAACCAACACACCGCAGCAAAAAATGAGAAGTGAAAGAAAATGATAGGACCTGCTAAAGGTGAGGATGCATTTTTTATTAGTCTGCAGAACCAGATTTCACTGCAATCACAAGATCTTTGCAATCAAGTCTGAACATGTTACTCATTTTTCCTCACATGATGAGATCAAGGTGAGACAAAAACATCGTAGCTCTGGCTCTATGTTTACACTGCAAAAACCCAAAATCTTACCAGGCTTTTCTCTTACTAAGAACTGGTTCCTTTGGCAGAAAAATTCACTTGTAGCATGGGAAAATGTTTTGTTGTAAGTAAAATAATCTGCCAGTGGAACAAGTACTTCATCATTAATATAAAGGAGTTATTACTTTAAAACAAGCCTTAAGACTTTGTTGTATTTCCTGAGATATTTGCACTAGAATCTAAACCAAAATTACTTGGTAAGATTTTGTGTTTTTGCTGAATATTTATTTTGTCTGATTTCGAGTTTGCTAAGATATTTGCTCTAGAAACCAGAACAAAAAACTAGACTTGTTGCCATCACAACTGACGCCATTTTATGCATCAGGATTCAACACCAGAAAACACTCAAACATTTCCCTCAGAAAGAACAGAACATTCAGTCTGTTGCAGTTTTCAGATTTGATGATTATTTTGTGATTATTAATAATTGATTGCTGTGGTAGATTAGCTACCGCTGCTATTAGCGAAGCTTACACTGCAGCAGTCAATTAGCTAATTTAAACACCTGCTCTGCTGATGACATGTCAGAGTTTATGTTTAGGACGAACCATTTTTTATTTCTTAACTGAACCAAAACACTGAATTCTGCAGCACATCTACATGCTACGGTTGTCGTAGTCAAGCTAGCATAACTGAGCTATTTCTCTCTCCCTCACCATGTTTTTACTTAAATCTTTTTCCTGACCTTGTTAGATGGTTGTTGTAATAAGAATGAATGGAAACGTCTGTTTTTATAAAAATAGTATTTTTGAGTGCTGTGCTGTTGCTTAAACTCCAAATAAATGCAATATTCCCGATGAACAGCTTTCCTACTGCAGGAGGAAAAGTCATTCCCACTTGTTGCTGAACGTGAGTGTAAAAATTTGAAGATGTAAAAGTCTGGAAACATAAAGTAACTTGAGAAGTGAGTCTGGTTGGCAGAAATGAGGCGATGAGTTAACAGGATGCAGCTCAGCATCAGTCACCTTGCAGCAAAGGTTTTTAATGCTTCATCAATAAATAAAGCTTGTGCTGTTACCAATGATCTTTGGATCACCTGCTATAGGGAGTAGAAGTGCTGGGAGTCTGAATTATTCTGCGTCTGCAGAACATCACAGTCAGAAGAACTGAAACTTCTGGGAACGTTTTGAAATCAGACCATCAGGTTTAGCAACTGAATGTTTTACACTGAAAAACACAACATTTAACAGGCATTTTTGTTTAGTTTCTAATGCAAATACCCTAATACACTTAAAAGAGGTAAAACTGACTTAAAATAAACTTTTAGCAGGATATATAATCTTTTATAGCAGATGGCTCAATTATACAAATCAGATCTTATAATGTTGTGACAAAGGGAAACTATTAAAGGATCTAAATACAGACTTTTTTTTTTTTTCTCAAGATAGTTTTATTTGGATTTTCTGTTATACAGACATACAAAAAACAAGCAGAACCTAGAAAAGAAAAAGAGAAAAAATTACATACGGCGCGTTCCCTCCCCCCACCCAAAAGAAACACTGAACCCCAGGGCTCACTCCATCTACATTAAGAAGAAGAGAAAAATCAGCTTTACATATCACAGTATTTGACAAAATGTAAGAAAGGAAACCAAATATCTTTAAAGTCTTCAAGCTTCCCTTTTGTTAAATATGTCAGTTTTTCCATTGCCAGGTTGTTGCCCAATAGTTTGATCCATTCATTTATCTTTGGTCTTTCTGTGTTCCTCCACTTCAGAGCAATTAAATGTTTAGCCTGCAAGAGGCAAAAAGTCACAAGCTTCTGTCTCTTTGTAGGACCTCTAAATCCATCTGGGAAAAATATGCAGTAAGCAAAGTCTACTGTCCATTGGAACATCCTGTTCGATCAAACGAGAGATGAACGTAATAACCTCCTTCCAGAAAGTTTGAAGTTCTACACATTGCCACATACAATGGAAAAGAGTACCCTTATCTGTATTACATTTAACACAGATATCAGGAATATTTGGATTAAAATGATGAAGTTTTACAGGAGTGATATACGTTCTAAATAACCATTTGTATTGCAATAGTCTAAATCTTGTGTTAATAGTTTGCGTTTGTGCCAATAAACATGAATTACTCCATTCATCCTCAGAGATTTCCGATTGCAGATCAATTTTCCAGGCTTGTAAGTATGAGAGACTATTTTCTTTTGAAGCTAGAAGTAAAATATTATAAAATTTGGAAAGTAGGCCTCTACTCTGATTATGGTGAACAGCCACATTCTCTATGGTAGAGAGTGGAGGTTCAGTCGTAGATTTCAGAGAGGCAAAAATAAAACTTCTAATCTGTAAATACTTAAAAAAATGTTTTTGGGGCAAGCTGTACTTATTTACCAGTTGGTCAAAGGACAACAAAACTCCTTCACTATAAAGGTCCCCTACTTTATTTAAGCCTTTATTCATCCATATTCTAAACCCCCTGTCTGCTCTTCCCGGTTTGAACCTATTGTTTCCCCAAATAGGCGATAGACATGAGATCTTGGACACCTCATCCAAAACTGTATGGGAGTAGTGCCAAACTGATATTGTGTTTTTGAGAAAAGGATTTTTGGTGTTTTTTAATAAATATTTAAGTATAAATATTTAAGCTCAGTTGTTTTCTATTTGTACCCAGCAGGGAATGTCGCGGTTGAAAAATAACAGGAAGCAGCACTAAAGCTGCGCAGCATAGTAATACAATTTAATGTTCGGCATTCTAAGCCCACCTCTATCGTAGGGTAGGTAAAGAAGAGAGAGTCGCAGTCTGGAGCGTTTATTGTTCCATATAAATTTGTTGAAGGCTTTATCCAAAGAAGAAAAGAAGGAGGCCGGAATGTGTAAAGGAATGGACTGAAAAAGGTATAAGAACTTTGGAAGAATGGACATTTTAATAATGTTAATACGACCTATCATTGAGATTGGCATCTCGCTCCATCTTTCCAGGGAGTCTAATATTTTCTGCACTAAAGGGTCATAATTAATGGAAACCATTTTCTCTATATCCCGGTCAATCTTAATTCCCAGGTAAGTAAAGCCCTCATCGGTACATGCGAATTGCGTTTGTATTGGAGGGTTATTTCTGTTCAGCATTAACAAGGAGCTTTTCTGTTGGTTGACTTTATATCCTGAGAATTCTCCAAATTCCTTCAGGATTTTATCAACAGCTTGAATCGACTTTTCCAGATTAGCTAGAAACAAAATGATGTCATCTGCAAAAAGAGACAATCGGTGCTCCACATCCCCAATTTGAATGCCGGTGATCTCAGGGGATTTACGTATTGCCATGGCAAGCGGTTCAATGGCAAACAAGAAAAGAAGGGGGGACAGTGGGCATCCCTGTCGTGTCGATCTACAGAGGTTTATGCATCTTGACAGTTGACCGTTTGTCGCAACTTTAGCCACTGGCTCAGTGTATAATAACTGAATCCATTTTAAATATTTTTCCTCCTAGGCCGAATCTCTTAAGGGTATCAAAGAGGTAACTCCATTCAATCCTATCGAAAGCTTTTTCAGCATCTAATGACAGAAGGGCATGATCCATAGCAAACTGTTTTGCATATAATATGTTAAGTAAACGGCGGGTATTGTGAAAGGCTTGGCGCCCAGTAACAAATCCGTTTTGGTCATTTGAGATTAAATTAGGGATATACGTTTCAATCCTACGAGCCAAAGCTTTGCATAGAATTTTTTGTGTCACAGGACATTAAGGAAATGGGTCTATATGAGCCCATTTCTGTTGGGGGTTTGCCTGGCTTCAATAAAAGAGAAATAGTTGCCAAGCGTAATGATGGAGGTAGGATGCCTTTTTCATAAGATTCATTGAACGCTTCGAGTAGAGGGGGCAGTAGTAGATCTGGAAATTTCTTATAAAGTTCAATTGGAAGGCCATCGGGGCCAGGAGCTCGACCAGAGTTCATGTGGCTTAAAGCCATTTTAAGTTCTTCAACACTCAGCCTTTCATCCAAATTTTTTCTACTCTCTTCTGACAGGGTTGGAAACTGGAGTTGGTCCAGAAAATGCTTCTGTTTGTTTGTGTTGTCTGGATATTGTGATGTATATAAATTTTGATAATATTTTTGCAAAAGCATCATTTATACTTATAGGATCCACCAGATTTCACCATTATTTAGTTTGATTAAATTATGGCCCGATTTGTCTGTAACTTTTTAGCCTCCAAGCCAAGAGTTTTCCTGCCTTCTCACCCTGATCATAATATGATTGTTTCAACCATAATAGACTAGTTGCTATTTTGCTAGTAGTGAGTTCGTTGTATTCTGATTTTTAATAAGAGAGGTCTCCTATCTTTGTCAGCGTCATTGCAGCGATACGTCTGTTCCTGCAATTCTTTGATTTGATTTTCAATGTCTTTTAGTTTATTCAAATGGAGTCTTGATTTGTACCTAGTATAGCTTAATATTTCCTTATATAGGCTTTAAATGCTTCCCATTTTATTGATGCACTGGTTTGGTTTGTATTAAAGTTGAAATACTCAGTTATTTTCCCTTTAAGAAATTTCTCGAACCCTTCAGACTTAAACCATTTAGCTTGAAATCGAAATTGGATTGGAGACCGACAATAATTTGGTAAACTTATTGATAGGATAACTGGAGCGTGATCAGAGAGTAAAATAGCTTCATACCAACACTTTTGAACTGTAGATAGCAGACTGGCAGAGATCAAAAAAAAATCTATTCGCGAGTAGGTTTTAAAGGTGCTTGAAAAGCATAAATACAGACTATTTAAATGTTAAAGTAATTGATTGCACAATTGATCAATGTCATTTATTGATATAATTTTCTTTTTGGCTTTTCAGTGTTGCTGCTGTTAGGGAAATGGTTTATTTATTTACCTTTAAAATATTTATTTTTATGTATAAAATTAAAACATTCACAGAGCCTTTATTGTATAATTTATTATTATGGGAAAATTGAAATTGAATAAATTACATTTCTTATGTCTTTTTTCTTTCACCATTTCCTCTTCTGGTTCCATGACAGCATCAATAAATATCAAATTTTAAATCCTTTGTTTTTTCACTTTTGTAAAAACATGTTGATGTATTTATGCTCTATATAAATAAAGTTCTGGTTCTGCTTCCTCCTTATGAGCCGTTCTGCACTGACTGCTTCTCGTTGTTTCTATAATTTCTATAATTTACAACGTGTTGCTTTTTGAGATCTACTTTCTTCTATTGAAGTGATTTGTTGAGTCTGCAGGTCAGACAGTTTGCAAGTCTGCATGAACTTGAGACAAAGCCAGAAAAATACATTTAATCTTTCCTTTTTGTTTAGATAGCTGTGTTTTGTATTTACTCTGTTTTTCTGTTTTAGTGTTCAGCCAAAACACAAGGGAGGCAAATTACATTTATTGGACTTTATTACTTTTATTGCACTAAATCTGAAATGCAAATATTTTTTATAAAATATTGAACATTTTCTGATTCAAAACGTTGTCAGTGTTTTGGTCTATGCATGAGGTAACTGTGGAGTCTTTTCCATCTTTATTGGCAAAGTAAGAATACAATTTCAAACACCCTTTGACATGGTTTGGCAGTGTTTGCCATTTTATTCTGGCTTTGCCAACTTTCCTTATCTGCTGCGGCTCCGGCTACAGACACTGTCAGCAACAATGAATACCTATCATTCTTTTTGCTCTGATTCCAGCTGAGCTTCATGTCACTGTGAATTTATTCAGCCAACTGAGTCATTTCTTACTTCCATTAGAGTCGTGTCTCTTATTCTTCGGGCGTTGTCAGCTGCTGACAAAGAGAAATAAACAATTAATGTCTTTATCCATGCATGAGAGCGTTTCAACGAAGCGGAGAGAAAGAGAGGGGACTGGTGAGAATTGGTGTTAAAAAACACCAAGGAAGAGGAGTTGAGAGGACATGCTGTAGTGGCTCTTTGTGTTGTTTATGTGTGTAATCCTTTTCTCCATTTTCACTCATCCTGTGGGATTCCTTGTTGTTCTGTGGCTGCAGTGGTTTTGTTTCTGCAGCAGGCTGCATTATCTCTGTGTGGCTCTCTGGAGAGAGATGTTTTTATTTACACCCAAATTCAGAAAAAAGAAAAACAACAAATGTAAAATTACTTGTAGGATGTTCAGCCTGTTTATTTTTGTAAATGTATTCAGTGTTTCCTCCAGAAACGTTGCTGAGCCTGGAGCGCCGGGCGCCAGGTCAGCCGTCCAGCCGCCCGCCGGGGTTCCACTTAAAAATGTTTAAAGTTGACAGGAAGTTTGAGAATATCATTTGATAGTAATGCCTTTTTGGAAGACTTGAAAATTGATGCCTAAATCATTTAAAAAAACTAATAAATGAACAATGCTAAGCCTGGTGGCCCGTCAGGCTTATGATACACTGAAGAAACCCGGATATCATTCTAAATTAATCAATGTTCCACTTTCTCCTGTTGGTGTTTTTATAAATCTGAATATTTTATTGCTATTTTTGTTTAGTGTAATCTCTAAACTCTGTTGTTTATTTACAGTCATGAAATCAAACCTTTCATTGTTCAGCACCTGAAATGATTTTATGATTCCAACTGAGATTTTCAAAAGGATGAAGCATCAAAAATTGATTTGTTTTTGCTCAATCTTGACTATTAGTTATTCATTCATAACAGACATATTTCTGGTGGGGTATAATTTGTCTTGATCAAGAGAGTCAGTGTTGTGGTTTCTGGTTTTTGTTAAAGTAAATGCAGTGCAAGTCCACATTATTCTAGTTACTATCAATAACCTTGAATTGTGACCTCATCCCAAATCATAACGTGTAAAATGTTTAAATTATTGAACCATTCTGGCTTTGTTTTGTTTTTTTTCTCTGCACTGCTACCTCCACAGTTTTCACTATAATTCAATTTATTTCTATCTTGGATAACAATGCAGCCATTGATGTCGTCCCCATTGCGGTTCTTTTGGTCCTTAATTAACATCCTATCTGCTGTCTCTCCTCGTCTAAAGAGCGCTGAGGGCAGGAAGGCCAGAGACTCCATAAAAATGCAAATCCTGCTCACCTGTTTAATGCCAATGACAACAGAACCTTAAACCAGTTTGATTTAAACCGCCCACCTTGTTATTGGCTCTGTTTACAAGTTTAATGTCAAGGCCAAACAGAAAATGCTGAGTCATTTTCCTGTTTTGTCTGATAACAAGCAGAAAGTTTAGAATGATGCATATTGAAATTTATTTTATGAAATTTAAAACTCAAAAATTTGGTACTTTGTAGAACTGAAGGTCATCAGCTTTGGATAAGCTGAATTGTTTCTTCTCAGCTCTTTGAGAGATAATAACGATCAGATTAAATCTAACCATAATAATGGATGTTAGCGCGATTTGATATAAATGTCTACTTTATGTGAGGCTTCGTCCACATTTCTGCCCCAGCCTGCAGTTTCTCATTCAGGTTTTCTGTTTGTTCACAAACTGTTTGTTCATATGTCAGGTTTCATAAACTGACATATGAAACCTTCACAGAAACACAGAATTGGTTGAGCAACACTCTGTGGGCCCTGTTTGCTTTTAGGCAACTTCTGAAGACAATGAGTTGCACTAGGTTTTTATAGGGTTATTTAAACATTTCTGTTAAAAATGTGTGGAAAACTTTGTCAATATTTGCAGCGTGTAGATGCAGAAACACAATTTTGCGATTGCGGTGTTTCCATTAATTAAGAAACTCAATTGAAATCACAGTTTGTTCAATGAATAAGACAATGAAAGAAATGCGGCGCCATGATCTCCGTTTCATGGTTTGTGATGCAGAAAAATGTTTCCAGTTTTGTGAAAATCATTAATTTCGATACGACTGAAAAACCAAAACTTATCAAACTACTAGTTGTTTCTTTTAAAACATTTCCATTAAGCAAATGTATTTTCCAAATGTTAAATTACCCAACTATGGTCAATGGCAGCTAATCGTCTTACATTTCTTACATAGCTGTTAAAAATGTTTGGTCTCAATATATTTTCCTGTCCAATCATTTCCACAGCTTCTCTGTATTACAGGAATAGTTTTGACATTTTCACTCTGAAACAGGAGCAAATATAGACTCCTGAACCTTCCACTTCCTCATTTATTCATCGCTCTCAGACCGGCCTGTCAGTTTGGCGTCGTTCTTCCCCGGCTGATAGAGTTCCCAGTAGGACAGCCAGCTGGTCAGCCAGTTGCAGATCGCCTCCTCCATCCACTCTGTTGGTGCTTTTCTAATGGCCAACTGGGTCTCAGAACGGGCCCAGTCTGGTCCGTGATTAACCCGTCCGCCTCCCTCTACTGTTCATCTGTTTTACTGGTAAGGGAGCTAAGATCCGTCCTGCCTGACGGCTACCAGAAGCCTGAGCCTTATGCAAACTTTATGATAGTGGAGACAGCTGGCTGTAGAAACACTGTGCTGTTTTTCAGTGCACTTACTCTAACCCTGATTTCTGCTGAATTATTGATGGTCAACAGGGTCAGGGTTTGCTTTTAGTGCTTCCCTGGGGAGCTCTGCAGGGCTTAGCACCGCATCAGCACTCATAGTATCACAGACGACGAACAGCAGAGACTGAAAGGTTCGACGGTGTGTGAAGATATGACGACTTTCTCTGCTAATACAGTCTTGCTGTGAGTCTTTGCTGATAAAGTCTGAAAACGATAAATGTGAGCAGAGATAATCTGAAGAAGTTAGCTAAAGTGATGCTAACTTAAAGACAACCACATCAGATGTCACTTATTTAAAATCTAACTGTAGCTGAAGTTTTGATAGATGGGAGTGAAATGCACTTTATAGCCACTGTGGGAAACCCAAACCGTTAAATACTTTGTGAAAGGAAAAAGAGAGGGTTGGAAAAAATCTGACAGGAATTAAGAAAATAAAATAAGATATTTTCTTCATATTTTTAGTCAAAAAAATCTACCAATGGAACTAAAATATTTTCATCAATATTGAGGATTATTTGACTTCAGACATGCTACTATTCTAGCTGAAAAGTTTCTTATCAGTTAGTTTTCTCTGATTTCAAATGTATTAAGATATTTGCACTAGAAACTGGGCTAAAAATATTTGGTAAAAGTTTGTGTTTTGGTTTGTTTTTGTAGCAGTTGTGTATTTGGATTCCAAATCACTTAAATCTCAACGGGAAATTAAATGTTGTCATAAACTAAATAATCACCAGAAAGAATCTACAGTAGCAGTCAGTCTTGCGGTGACTCTAAAAAAGCCTCTGACTGAAGGCTGTTGCTGCCTGTCATTCTCATTGCTATTGTCATCCTGGACGAGCCCCCATTTGTCACACCTGGCTGAAAGGCGAAGTCAAAAATGGGAGACAGATGAGCGGATCCATAGAATTTATACAAAACCATGGCTCTGGGAGGAATAGCAGGTAGTCTGAGAGGAGTGCTCCCCAGCACTGCTGCCCGGTCCAGTCTTATCCGGACACAAACCAAGCAGGTCGGTAGCTGACTGGTCGCCTTACAACACTGTTTGGTTTTAGTGCCAGACGTTTTTCTTGTGACTACCTTTTTAAGTTTTGATTTATTTAAAGTTGCACACAAAGCGAGAGATCTGTTTGTGATGTAGGAGGTGGATCCCGATGGAGAAGCCTTGGGGTTCTGTGATTCTGTTTGTGTTGAGCATTCACTCAGACAACCTTAAAAACAAGAGCAGCTCCATTAAGATTGAGCATAAATATTAGATAAATGCCCTCTATTACACTTTGTTTTTTGGATGGTTGTCTTCTGCTTGGTTTCTACACTTGTGGTTCATTGAGTGTGTGTGTGTGTGTGTGCGTGTGTGCGTGTGTGCATGTGTGTGTGTGTGTGTGTGCGTGTGTGTGTGTGTGTGTGCGTGTGTGTGTGTGTGTGTGGTCCTAAGTAATTTTCTCCATTGCTCCTTCTCATAAGATATTTACATGACCATCTATTATGGATTGTGATCTGATTGAAGTTGAGTGTTCCCATCTTGCCCTTTCTGTGAACTCACCTCCCAGCACCAAGTTTTTAGGGGACTAGACCAATAAACTTAAAAATTGAACTTGTTGTGCAGCACTTTAAACTTTCTTTATTGTCCATACATCTCAAATGTAATAAAACTAACCTTGAAATAACATTATTAGCTAAATATTGGCAGATGTTCAGTGAGGTCTGTTCAAGTTGTTTTATAGTCTAATCTATGTATCTGTCATTTTTACTAAATGACAAAATCTGCAGTCAGTTCAACATTAACCACCTTTAAACCAGGGGTGTCCAAACTGAGGTCCGGGGGTCATTTGTGGCCCTTGCATCAAAAAATGATCAAAATTTGACCCAAAGATGCAGATGGAGATTTTTAATTTGTATCAAGATAAAATTTGTTACCAGCATCATTTCTTACACAAAAAAATGTAAGAACACTAAGTATTTGTGTTTTCATAACCAAGTTTTCACAAAATGTCCAGTTAATCCAGAGACTTTTAGTTTCCTGCAAACAAATCAGCTTTTTTTCCTCTATTGAATGTGGCGAAGCATAGCTAGCGTTTTGAGAGCAAGTGACCCAAATACTGTTCTTATTACTGAGAATAAATTTATTAAATTGCGTCCAAAAGAAACTGAGAACTAGATGTTTTTCTGCCAAATTGACTGCAGTGTTTTATAAGATTAATATATTTTTTTGCTTAATATAAGAAATTATCTACAAGTGATTTTGGAAATTTCTGAATTTCAATCGAAAATTTTCCGGAACATTTCTGAGTTTCTGGTGGAAAATTTCTTGTTTTTTTCCTCCACAGTGGAGAGAAAATTCCTTTCAATTTTGTATCTGCAATAAATATCTGGCTACTTTATTTGATTGACTTCAGTTTTTTCGTGGTTTTTGAGTCGATAGTTTTGGCCCAGGTGGAAGAAGTTTGGACACCCCGGATGTAGGATGTTGGAGAAGTGGAGCAGCAGAGCGGAGGATGAAAAGAAAAGCTGAAAGAATGAAACCTGAAGCAAACGGACGGGAAACGAGGCGAATGAGGCATCTGAGGGACGAGCAGCGAGCGGTCAGCGTGTGCATCTGTCTGGCCCTTCTCATCACGGGCCGGACCCAGTCTGGTGACAGAGCGGTGAACAGAGGGAGGAGGGATTTCAACAGCGACAACAGGAGCAGAGGACAGAGAGACGCATCCGAAGGGATTTCAGGCCAAGAGTTTACAGAAATCTCTGGCTTCACAGCAGAGGAGATTCTCTGAACTCACCTTGGATTTAGATTTTAAATCAGGAGACGATGCTGCCAATGTAAGCAAGGTTTTATACTGGAGGAGGAGCCACACAAAAATAAGAGCTTCAGGTTTAAAGTCAGTTATTTTGGTATATTTCAGTCAAGAGAAACTAAGTATTCTTTACGTAACTTTTGAAAAAAGTAAAACATACCAGTATGACCCAATTATGTTACTTTGACTTGATCACATTAAAAACCTCAACATTCACATCGATAATGAGAAAATGTGAAGGTTTCTGAAAATATCTAACGTATAAAAACATGTTTGAAAATAAAGTTTAGCTCCAACTGGACTCCGAGCTTTTTACAGATTCATCTGTTGAAAATGGCAATAAATTATCAACAGAAATTTAATTTATTCACAAATTCATTTTTCCCACTTTATGCATTTATACAAATTGTTTGAGCACATAAAACCTGAACGATGTGAATTAAAGTTAACGAACATAAAAATGCTCCACATGGACTTCCAAGGATGTGCAGAAATCCTAGAAAGAGTGTGAAATTATTTGTTTTCTTTTAATTTTGCAATAACAAAAACACCAGGAAAAAATCAACCATCTGAACTTCTCCTCATGAAAACAAACATAAATATGAAATTCCAGTTTGATTCCAAGCTGAGAGAGAAATGTTGAGCTTAATTTAAGATCAAACACTGTAAAAGCACAAAACCTCACCAAGTGACTTTAGTTAAATATCTGGAAATAATACAAACTGACTTGCAAGTACGTTTTCATCAAAATATGAGTTTGTTTCAAGTCAAATTATCCTCAATAATAAAGATGAGGATAATTTACAGACTAATTAAATTACAGCATTTTCCCAGTTTATAAGTGAAATAATAACCTTTCCTCAGATTAAGGAATTATTAACTTCAACTCGTATATCTTACTTATAAGCTAATTTTACACTATAAACTAGACTAAATGTACTTGGTATTATTTAGTGTTTTTCAGTGAAAGGTCACATTTCTGCTGATCTTTGCTACTTTTTGCTCTTTAATTTTTTTTTGTCATTATGTGGAAACTGAAGAACCAGATGTTTGTTTTTTATTCATTGTTGAAGTTTTTGTCTGGATGTCGGACTCTTGATTTTGCTCCATGCCCTCTTTGTCTAGTCTGTTATTTAAATACGCTACAGAAAGAAGAGAAAACATCCTAGATCTATTTTCTCCGTTGTGCCTGTTGGACTCTGGAGGCAAATCGTAACTTAAACATTGGAGCTGCCATCGTTGGAATGGGAATAGATGTGAATGTTTTATTCAGGCTGTCGGGTTTCGTTCCTTCGCTGTTGTCTCCAGCTCGTCCAATTGGTTACAGATCAACATGGAAACCTTTAATATCAGTTTTAATAAATAAATATACATTTGTTTCCCCATTTATCTGTAATTACCAGAACAGCTGCAATCCATTAATAGATTCTCAGCTTTATTTTAATTTGCATCATCTTTACTTTTTGATTTTTATATGAAAGTGGTCAGATAAATGTGATGTCACTTTATGAGCTCTAGGGATTATTTTGCTGTAACTCTGGTGACCTGACATGACCTTCAGGGTTGAAAAGATTTACCTCAGTCTCTCATTGTAGGAATAATTTATGTTAAAGTCGTATAACTACACGTTCATTTTGTTTTAAATGTACAGGAGCAATTTTCTTTCTGGTTCTGTGTCTGTTGGGAGCATGGCTCTGTTAAAGTAAAATAAGGGTTCAAAGGTCAAAGGTAACACTTCATTTGAAGGGCTATGCATAAAACTGACATGAATATGAATTCATCAGAGTGTTGTCATGATTCGGTAAATAATGACATTTTTAATGCAACTTTGTCTCAAGTGTCATTATTTTGTGAATCATAATTATTTATGAAGACTCCTTCAATTTCCTGACACTCAAATAAAATGTTAGCATGTAAAAAAGTAAAAATCCTTCCATCTAAAACCACGAGGAATAATGTTGAAATACGCAACATGTCGACCGAAAACAAGAAACTACAAAAAAGTGGCTAATTGGGACCAAAACGATAAATCATGGAAATTTGAGTTTAATTTATTATGCGATTCATTTATTTATTGCAACAGATCTAACCATGTGTGCACTGCTTTTACTTGATCAAAGTTTTTAAACGCTGAAGTTGTTTAGTGTTTATTTAATGTAGCATATTTTCATCAGAGCAGCTGCGGCGCTGCTTTGTGTTTCTGCAAAGTTTCTTTGGGTTTTTCCACATTTGAAATGCAAATAGTCTTTTATATTTGTTAGAAATGACACTTGTTTTCATGAAACCATATCCATAAATGTCATCCACAGACTGTATATAATTTATGCTCTTTAAATCCAGAACGCAGGAAAACAGAATAAATTATTTCTGTTTTCCTGTGAAAATTAGGAGCTGAAACTCATTTCAGCTCCTAATCGACAGAAAAGAAGGTGAAACTTTCTGCTGCTCCTCAAATGTACATTTATTTACAGTATAATTACATATTGGTGCTTCTTTTCATATTGTTTACTTTGCTTTTAGATTGCCTTTAAAACTAGCGTTGATATTGTTACTATGATTTATTACTAAATGTTTTGCCTTTTTCACAGTTAACTCTGTTTTTTGGGCTTAATGTAGATAATTAAACCTAAACACTTTTAGAGGAAATAGTTTGTTTTTGTTCATAAAGTCACATCAGATGTTCCTGAACTGATAAACTCTAAACTGACACTTATTTTTATTGTAGTTTTTATTCAGTGTTGCTTGAAATTTCATCATAAAGTTTTAGTATTTATCTGATGTTTTAGTTTCTGCTGCTGTGAAGCTAAAACAGGTTTGTTAAGTTTTGGCTAAAATAATGAAACTGAAGAATTCTCACTTTTTCTTCACTTGACTAACTTTTTTTAAATATTTGTACTTTCAGGAGTATTATTACTCTGCTGCACTTTTTACTTGAGTAATTTTATTATCAAATATTTTAAAATATTTTAGTGAAGTTTCTGAATTTTCTTCCCACTGAATGAAAATCAAACATGTTTTAAGCAGAAACCAGAAACTGACTCAAACCTGCAGCTTCTGTTAAAGTTTTTGAAGTTTCTTATTGAAATAAAATGATTTTTGTTATTTTTTGTTACTTATATGAATTATTGCTACTTCAGACCTTAAAATGCCAACATTTCCAGTTACCTTTATATTTTGGTCTGTCTGATGATATAATTTTAAACTGTTAAATGATCGATAATCATAATACTGGAGTAGCTTTGACTCTTTTCCTGGAGGAGAAACATGGTGACGTATTTCTGCTCTGACTTGATTATCATGTTTGGTTTCTCTGCTCTGCAGTTTGCCAACTTTTAAACCTCCAGCAGTTTATTTTTGGTCTTTGCGACGTAAAGGCTGTTGACTTGGTTCTCAGGCTGTTTACAGACAGATTTAGCTTAAAGCTGCTCGTTAATTTATTCAACAGATTTAAAGCAAGTTGACACACAGCAGCTGCAGCTCCTCCTGCAGAACACGGACTGGACGTCTCTCTTCTGGTCCCTAAAGTGGTTTGGTTTTAAAATAAATACAATGCACTGCAAAACTTTATATCCAATTTAACCCCAAACTTTTATTTGTGTCACCAGTGAAATGTGGAACTGATTCCCAAACCTGCATTTTATTAAAGATTAAACATTAAAAGTGAAGTTAAACTGTGAACTAATGCTGCCCTTATAAGTGTTTTCATTGAAAGATTTAACAATTAAGCCATTATTAACTAAATTATGATTAGAAAAAGCTTTTCTAAGGACAAAACCATTCTTTATAATACATTTAGCAAATTCACTGCAAATCTCACAAATCTTACCAAGTATCACTTGAAATGAGACGAGACTGATTTACAAGTAACTTTTCAGCAACATATAAAAGTTTCAGTCAATAAATCCTTCATATGTTACAAAAATACTTTTTCCATTTGCAGATTATTTAACTTGTAATAGCACATTTCCGTTCTTATAAGTCAAATAATGTTTAATTGCAATAAGAACTTTTTCTCCATTATTAAGAAATTATCAAAACAAGATCCTACATCTTGCTGAAAAGTGACCTTTAAGTTAGTTTTACAGTGTATTTTCATGACTGAGTCAAACATGTTGCATCTGGATTACAGCGTCAGGAAAACGTGGCGCAGTGAGAGAAACGTCAGCCTGTCTGCAGTTCCCTCATCCTGAAACGAAGCGCCATGTTTTACATTCACTTCAGAAGACTCACCTGTTCTCAGGTGAAGTCAAAGCGAGAGGAAAACTCCTCTGAGGATGGCGATGAAAAGTTGGTGCTTGTGGAAGGACGAGCGAGTGCAGTCGGTGTGACCGAACACGGCGGCTCGGCTTGTCCTTCTCCTCAGTACAGCAGACTGTCTGTCTGGGTTCCTGTTGTTGTGCATTCGACTGGAAAACCGGTGGAGAGGAGTCGGGTTTTGTGCTGGACCAGGACGGGAGGCAGAAAGAAAGTAACGGCAGAGCCATCCTTTATCACCAGGATAAATATTAGCATCCAGCTGCTGTTTGGATGATCATAAAGTAAAGCAGGAAATAATCCGTCCTGTTGTCTGATTGGTCCACAGCGGGAGGAGAAACTGTTGCAGTTGCTCCCTGTAGAGCTGCGTCTCCATCGCAAATGTACGTAAATATCCTAATAATGTTGAAAAAAAACACAATTTTCAACTGTGTTTCCATTAAAGGCCAAGTTAAATATGGTAAAGTTTGTTCATGTGATAAGTCAGCAGTGACGGATGTAAACGTGAGATTATATTCATAATTCAGATTAATGTTTCGAGCTGTCATCATCTATCAGCCTATCAGAGTTGGAGCCACAAGCCCCGCCTACTTTTGCACACAGGTTTGTGGTCCATTTGTGTCCTGAAGAAAAGGTTTAAAACTTCAGAAATCTCACAATCATAGATGCTGCATGAACTGAGGGAACACAACACTTCTAACGCCAAAGGAAAGAATCCTCCGGTCCGCTAGGGGGCGCCATTTTACAGAGGACTTACTGAACAGTTCCTGCATCATTAATGAGTACTGAATGTTTTTTCTATGGTGGCCACCAAACGTTCTGCTTGATAAGGTTTTTCCATGGATGCTAATATGTCGTTTGTGACAAATCAGAAGTTTAAAACAGGCTCTCCATCTCCTTCATCCCTTCTGAGATAGAAACAGGAAGTTTCTGACGAGTTGTTGTAATGATCCTGTCTGTCTGACAGTTTGTGTGTTTTTGCTGTAGTCTGGATGGTTTGAAGGAACCCTGACCCTCCAACCTGCACGTCCATATCAACCTGCACCAACACATAAACATGCAGGAAGAAATCAATTTTCAACCAGTTCTAACATCAGAGTTAACATATTTTCACTGATTCTCTTTAAATGTGTCATTTTAGATCAACTTTTTTGACTGTAAACTAAATAGATTACGATATTTTTGCTAAATTATTGTGAGGGAACAGCTCTGGGGCTCCGTACTGCAAAAATGAACTCATGCTACATAAATATTTTCACTGACAAATTGTCTTGAAGGAACTCCGTCTCATAAAGTTTTATCTTCTCATTTTTTCACAGAATGCAAGTAAAGTCAAAATAACCTGTAATCACTGAAGCATAACTGTCCTGTCCTCTTTGAGGGGCGTAAAACTCCAATATCTGAGTAAGCACTCTTTAGTAGGAACCTGTTCCTGCCAGGGAGGCTCCCTCCCTCCAAATGGACATAAAATACTTTGTGCACAAAGCTGTCAGCGTGGTGCGCAGCAGCAAAGCCCACCCAGCAGAGGAACCTCCGCCGCGGCTCTGCAGGCCTCTGCCCTGCAGGGGTTATTAGTCATCTCTGCTGAAGGAGCAAGGCCATCGCGTCTCGTCGGCCTCTGTTTTCCCAGAGTCCCGCAGCGAGGGAGGCGCTGCTGTGGTGTCAGCAGAAATGCTCCATGTGTTGTAGAGAGGTGTATAAATACAGAGATAAATGGAGGAAGCAAAACGAGGCTGAAGATGGATCAATGGGATTAAGATGTTGTTGATAATGCAGAGTCGAGGAGCAGCGAGTTGGAACAATGAGCTTGAAAATGCTGCATTTTTCATGAAAAGAAACAGCTGTTTACATGCTAGAGCAAGAATTTAGCTTTTCCTTTTTGTCTCTCTGGTGCATCTGGAGACAAGCAGAGAGATGAAATTTTAATTCAGTCCTTGAAGTTTCAGATCATGAGCACAAGAGGGATGTTCCGTCTTTTTTCCACCTCAGTCCCAGAGGAGGTTTATTTACCTCCCAACACTCACATGTTCAGCCTGCTTCTGAAAAACAGTTGAGATCTTATTTAATCCTTTGCTGCGTTGATAAAGGTATGTAAATACGAGGGAGGCAGGGTGAGCGGACCTTTTCCACCGGACTGTCGGCAGCGCAGCTTTGCAATATGCTGCAGATAAAGTCAGAGATCAACAGAAAGGACGTTCCGACTACATACACACAGCATGTGTGTATGTAGAAATGTAGAAAAGTTGTAGACAAGTTAAAGGAGGAATGTTGGAGCTTTTTTTCCCTAAGCTTTATGTTTCCATATTTTGCATTTGTTGTGCAAATGTTATGAAAACAGATCTGAAGTGGAAGCTTCTTCAGGAGAAAATACTGGGGTTTAAAGCACTGAGTGGTTACATGAAATACTAGACAAACGTTATTATACATGCACATCTTCACTCACTGAACACTTGAAAAGGTTCAGCTGAACTTGAACATGCAGATTCCACAGCACATCGACGTGTTGGGGTTGTCATAGTCAAGCTAGCATAGCTGGGCTAATTCCCTCTCCTTTGCTGTTTTTTCAAATGAAAACTTTTTTCTGACCTTATCTAGTTGGGTCAGGCACCATTAGTTGCTACTAATGGAGCTTTCTTACCTTTAGTAGCAAAGCGTCGTTTTTTTATATATCAGACAGATTTAAGATTTTGTGCGTTATGTCAATAACGGCTAAAACCAATGCTAGTCATAGTTGGCGAGCAGCTTTTTGCCCTCCAGCAGGAAGCTGGGATGTTGTGCTGCAATGGATCCTGCAGCTTTGAGAGGCTTGTGAAGCAAAATGCACTAAAGAATTCAGAGAAGATTTATGAGGCTGAATCTTGTCCTCTCCGAGCCGACTAAACTGCCCTGACCAATCAAACATGCTCCATAGATCCCTTACGTCCTGCTGGTTGTGGGGTGCGGTCCATGTGGATGGAACTAATTGTTCAGCACATCCTGCAGATGGTTTAAGATTTGGGGAATTTTGAACACTTGACTCTCAGTTTGCTCCTCAAATCTTGCCTGAACCATTTTTGTTTTGTGTGAATTATTCCTGAGATGTAGCACATTATCTGCAACAATGCTTAGCTAGCTGTCAAAGCAACATCATATTAGTTCTCTTAATGTTCCCCAGTTAAAGCGTCCGTGTGATACTAGAAATGAAGTGATTCGTTTGACCACTGCTCCGTTTCTGACGCTGATGTTCCCATTGTTGGGTTTTTCTCCAGTGACTTTTGGATCTTCAGCTCCATTTGCAGGGAAACTGGGATGTTTTCCCCAAGTCACCTTTAGATAAAATGTCTTCATTTTTTGACTCAAGTTGGAGTTTCCAGCTCAGGTCACTGTTCCTGATGTACATTGTCACATTTCAATAAATTGTCCCAGACGTCATGGCGATAAACGCTGACATCGTTATTGTGAGTCCATTTCCAAGTAATGAAAATGGCCAAATACTAATGCAAGACCAGATTCCCAAAGATTAAGAAACTTTAAGTTCTAACGAATATTTAACATTTTAAATATCCAAAATAAACAAAACGACAGAAACAACAACAAATTCTGAAGTTATGAAACAAAGTTGCCCTTCAGAAAAAGGCCAGTTGAGACCAAATCAGCAGACAGAAGAAAAGACAAAAATTATAAATGGAAATGGAAATTATTGAGCTTCTTTTAATTTATTGTATGATTGTTTATTCCGACACATTTCTGTCATAACCAGCAGTTATGTCATAACTTCTGCAGTTTTCGCTGCTGCAGTTTTTCAGTTTGATTGAACGACACCAGAACCTCCGGCCCGATCCGCCAGACCTTTTTCAATAAATACATAAATCACAAGGCTGCAGATTTAACCATCACAATTTGTGAATCTTGCTGAGATAATTAGTTTTATTTTGGTCCAGATCTTCCTGGTTTGTTGCTGTTGGAGTTGCTCAGTGTTGGCTGCTGTTTTTACATAACTAATCAGATGTAACTCGTTGATGAAGTCAATAGTTTCTCCTCCTTCAGGGTTCAATTCTAACCAGTTAAAATTAATTTAAAGCCTCAATTTCCAAAGTTTACAAACTTCCTGACCAAGAAGCTCATTTTTTACTCTTTCTTAGCTTTTCCAGCCACTTAATTACCGTCGTTACCGAAATTCATTATTAGGCTTTTCAGTCCTCTGAGGTGGGACAGGGATTCCTGTCGGGCTTTGACATGCCACTTGCTAGCTGTTTGCATGTGCTGCTAAAAGCTTAGCATTCCCACACAAGGTTCTGCTACCTCTACATTTTTAACTTTAGCTTTTATTCTTCTGCTCATTTTATCACCTGCATCCAAAATCAGCCCATGTTTTCTCAGAGAACTAAAAAATAAAACGCATTTTCCCCCTTAGAGGTCATTTGGAGCTTTATAATTTTTTTCTAGTGTTTTATGTGGATCAAATATTTTCCCTGTTCACCCTTAAATCATCAGTTATGACTCTAAAAAGATGAAAGTTTGTTACATATTTATGAAAATTCATCACTCATGAAGAGCAGTTTATAGTCGAAGAATTGAAAACATAAGCAAAAGGAAAGAAGGCATCAGATTTACCCAGCACTATAGATTCATAAAACTAGATGTTTAAAGTGATATTTTAAGATCTTTGAAGTAAGGTTGCATTTAAAGTCATTAATCCCTGAACTGCTCTAATTTTATTCATCAGAAGCTAACAGCTAACAGTGTTAGCACCTTTTTCTAAACCTTTAAGCTTGCCCTGTTTGGTTTGGCACAGTTGTTCTTCCATAGAAGCAGATTGTTATTTAAACAGGAAGTGGGAGGCTGTGGAGGTGCCAAGAAATTTAGAAACATCAGAAGAGACAGAATCTGCTCATAACTTTTTACCCAAATCACATTAAAACATGACTATAAGTTTATAATTAAACTAGTTTTTGTGAATCATCTTATCGGTGGATCATCAGAGGACGTCAGCGCTCACTGCTGCACGTCACCTGCATAAATCAAGCAAGAATATGTTGGTCCAAATATTTAAGCCATTTACAATTAGGCTAATAAAATCATTTTAGCACAGTGAACAGCTGCTTCCAGTTCATTTTTAACTGGTTTGGTTTGGTTTTTCTCCTGCCTTCATGGCTGCAGCCACATGTTGATTTTTCACTAACTGTGACAAAATAAGAAGAAATGATTGTATTTTATTTGACCCTTTCAGGCTAAATTTGAGTTCTTTATTTTAATGAAATGTTGTTTTAGGAAAACATTCAACATGTCTCTGATGGTTTTGCCACGAATGAAATAACTTTAATATTGATATAATATCCTGTACCTAAAGTTTGGGCTTTTTTTCTCTCACCATTTATCCACTACCCAGCATGCAATGCGTTTGGGTCATTAGTGGGTCACTAATGTCACTGATGTGATCAACAGCAGCAGTACGCTGACAACTTGCTGGCTGTTTCAGTAACCCTAAAACAGCCAGATAATTGCAGGTAACCATGGCAACTAGTGAGAGTTTCTGCCGTCAGCTTGTGCGCAGGCCTGTCACGAAAATAAAATTTACCAGAATTTATTGCGATAAATGATAGCATCATAGTTTTGATCACTTTTATGGAATATAATGATAATGGCATAATAATACTAATGCAAGAACACACAGCCAAAGATCAATAAACACAGATACATAAAGTATTCCAGGCTGATTGATTGTTCTTGTTGGGTCTCGTGTTAAGATGTGCTGACTCCACTTTTCTCTTGTCCTGATGTTTGTCTCGCCGTCCTGGGATTATTGATCGGGGAAGATGCAAATGAAGGAAAATGTAAAGAGCAGCTGGCCTCGGCTGCTGCTTATGAAGCCTTTCCAGCTCCCGGTGCTGCAGTTTCTGCTCTGCCCATAAAACTTAAACATGTAATTCATTAGCTCTGGATGCAAGGATCATAAGTAAGTTCCTGGGCTGAACGGTTGTGATGGCCGTCGTTTCCCGAATACAGCAATCAGTCGGCGTGCCTGAAGACATGATGTCAGCTGACGGCTCCACCAGGCGCCTCCACCTGCTGCCAGGGGAGCCAGACAGCTGCTAACAGCTGAACCCAACTGCAGATACTAGGAGTCTTAGTGAGGCCAACATGCTAGTAGGCAACATGCTAGTAGGCAACATGCTAGTAGGTCAACATGCTAGTGTAGGTCAACATGCTAGTGTAGGTCAACATGCTAGTGTAGGTCAACATGCTAGTGTAGGCCAACATGCTAGTGTAGGTCAACATGCTAATTATAATTAGTGAAATTTTGTTGTTAGAATTTAAGGGTTAATAAAATGTGTTCCTGCATTGTTATTGCAGCCGGCTCCATGCAGTGATTGGCCAGCACCTACTGTTCGGCACCCCATAAGGCGTCTCTTTATCCATTTCTGTTCCGTCATCGTTAATGCGACTCGAGGCGCTGCGTTCACCCCCACAGCGTAGATGCATCAAAATGTGCGGCTTGATCTTGAGAAGGGAAGTGCTACTTCTGTTGCCATTTCGAGTTACCATGGTGACGTAGTAGGTAAAAAACTATGCCCAAATAAGCATTTTTGCTGAGCTTCCTGAATGGAGAAAATCTATGTTAGCCAACCTGCTACTGACAGCATTTAAGCTAACCTTAGCATTTTAGCTCATTTTAGCTGAAACAATAGTGTCTCTATACTAAGTAGAGCAAGTCCATGTTGGTGACCATAACAATGATACTGCCATTATATGACTTCAAAATGATCTCTAGAGAACAATATTTATTGCAATAACTTCTGGAACAATTTATCATGTCAGGCCTATAAAGACACCCTGAATCCTAATTCATATTCCTTCTCCATCTCTCGGTTTACACAGAAAAATAAAATTCTTTGGTACAATGCAGCAAAAATAAGTTGGTCCTTATCTGTGCATGAACGCTGCAGCATATCTTACCTGGCACCAAGGGATGCAGGTGTCCATTGATATTCCAGCGCTGTGTGCTTGTCAGGAGCGCTTTGTCCAACTGAGCAGCGCGGGGAAGACGGTGTTTGACAGTGTGTCTCAATATTTAATTATCTACAGCTGCTACAGGGCAAATAGAATCATCTGTCCGATCTGCAGACGTCCCTGGGCTCTGCTCAGGTGGAGAAACACATCCAGCGTCCGTCTGTCCTTCCTTTAGTTTGAAAAAAAGCTAGTGAAATGATAAATCCACTGTTATTGTTGAATCCAGATCATTTGGGTAAAATCTGAAATAGAAACAGAAACATGTCGTAAATCGTCTTGAAAGATTTGTGACCGAATCGTGTCGCGTTTCTTCGCTTGGAGAGATGAATAATACAGCCCTGCTGCAGGCAGAGTCCCACATCAGCAGGGTGAATGTTCTCCAGTCTAATTAGTGGGATGCTCACTGGCATTCTTACGTCTCCCAGGAAAATATATCAGCTGCTGCAAACTGTGAGGCTGGATTAGCTACAAAATAAATAATGTTTTTGGTGATTGTCTTTAAATGTTAAATGCAGACCTTAGCCTCAGGTACTTATGCAATAGCTCAAGTTTATTAAGCGGATTGAGGAATTTGCTTCAAGAGAAAAGTGACATTCTTAGTCTGCCTCCTTCCCTGTGGTCTGTGGTTTCGCTGAAGGGCGCGGAGACGCATTGTACACCTCACTCTGGACTCATTTGCTTCCCCACAATGACTCAGTCAGAGCTGAGGCTCTGCATTGTGGCTTCTCCCTGCAGAATCAGACATGCTGGGCCTCTTGCGCTTTCATCTACTTGGGAAAGGAGCTGAAAATGGAAAGTATTGTGAAAAATGTCCGTTGCTCTGCTGAATGGCTGCTGCCTCGTCACTCAGACAAACTTCTGGTCAGACGAAATGAGTTTTAACTGATCGAACCTCGACTCACGTTCAGGTGAATGTCTGTCTGTGGTGTAGAACCGGGCGGTGTAGAACTGGGTGGTGTAGAACCGGGTGGTGTAGAACTGGGTGGTGTAGAACCAGGTGGTGTAGAACTGGGTGGTGTAGAACTGGGTGGTGTCTCCATCTTCCTGGTTCTAGTCAGAAATCCAGCTGCAGGTTCTAGTCTCTCGGTTTGCCATCAGACCTGCTGCAGGAATCAAAGTTTCTCTGATCAGAGATTTTAGTCTCTGGTTCTGGAAATGTTCTGCAGCTGCTAGAAGGCCCACTGTGGAACCGGCTTTCTGTGGTTCTGGAGGCTCAGGTCAGAGGTCAGCCTGATCTCCAGTTTCCAGCTGGAAGAATTGAGGCTGTGTGTTGACTCTAGATCTATAACTCTAGATTGTTCCTCTTCAATAAGTTGAGTTTCTGTTCAGCTGGAGAAAGTTTTGGTTTCAAGCTTCACAGCAGAATGTTAGTAATTTCTAAAAAGTGCGGCTGGAGTTTTGTTTTCTCATTGAAATCTGCAGATTTATTGTGGAAGGACCAGAGAGTGGACGCACTCGGCCTGCTGAGGGGGCCAGAATAGAAATGACGGCATTAGAGTGACGGCAGTTCTGGACCGGACCCGGTTGGTCAGCCTGGCTTTGTCCTGGCCCGTTCTGCGCCTCATCCATTAACCACATTGTGCCAGCAGCTTAGACAGGGAGGATTATCAGACGCCCCATTCTGCCTCTTAAACAAGCCGCGAACAGCAGAGAGACAAAGCAGATGAAAGACTCGGCTAAATGTCAGGCAGCTTTGTATTGTAAATGCAGCTTTTATGCCGTTTTGCTGCTGCTCATGTTCTGTTTCTCCGACGTGACGAAGACGCCGAGAGGAAGACGAAGCGGCTGCTGCCGCTGGACGGTTGTTGCTAAGCGTTTAATCTCTCGTGCTTGGAGAATACAAACGATCTTGTAATCGTCCCTGACCTTGACATGAGCGGCGAGGTGGCGAGGGAGCGCGGCTGCTTTGCATTTCCCACAGATGCCTTGCAGAGACGCGCAGAACAATTAGCCAACTGGATAAAACGGAGCTGAGCCCGTCTTACGCACAGCGTCCGCCTCGCCTTCCCATCGGAGCACGAACCTGGCACAACCCCAAACCGCGGCTTCCTCTCATTTCCAGCACTTAATTATGACAAAGAGCGGCCATGTTGGGTCAGGCTGGGCGTTCCTCTGGGCCTTCTCGCTCTGGGATTATCGATTTCACTGCTAAATTACTTTTCCAACGTTTATGCTTGGTGTAACATTAGCAGAGGAGGAAAGAGAGAATAAAAAAGGATAATTAATAATTTATATAAGTAACATAAAATAAAATACTCCTAAAAGTTTCATTTGCTGGATGGTTTTGAAGGTTTTCCTGAATCAAACAGTTTGACTGAATCTTTATATTTATGCTGCAAAAACACAAAGTCTTACCAAGTCCTGTTGGTCCAGTTTCTACAAATACCTGATTCACCTGAAAACACGACAAAACTGACTGACGTGAAATAATCTGCCAACAGGACGAGAACTTTCTCATCAATCAAATCCAATCAGGCTCATGTTGCTCAAACTAAATTTGATTTAGTTTCTAGATTTTGTGGTTTTGCAGTTCAACAGTTTTTAATAGACAATAAATGAAACAAAAATATGAATATTTTAGATTGTGTCATCCTGTAGAGGCTTTACTAGATCAATAAAAGCAGAAAGAATCGTTGAGTTCGTTATCAGTTCAAATTCATCAAGCTTAACGTTTCCAGCAGCACAATACTGCCACCGCCGTGCTTTACTGTATTCAGTGTTACCTCACCACCAAACATTTACGTTTTAGCAAGCTTTGTTTGAGAAATCTTCCTCTAGCTTTTCTTATGAAGTGTTTGTAGTGCATTGCCTGCAGTTTCATAGTGGAGTTTCTCCAGATCATCTGGACCTATTCCAGGATAAACTTTAAACATTTGTCATTTTATTGCTGTTTTTCTTTCTGCACTTCTTGTTCACCTAGAATAAGACGAATACATTGAAGGTTGTTTTACTGTCGCACCAACCTGAGTAAATATTTCGGTACCTGCAGGCCCCCTGCAGACAGAAGGACAGGCCAGGTGTGTGAAATGTGTGTGTGCTGCCGGTGACCTCTGAACCCTGAAATCGCCTCCATGCAATTACTAAACTATTGTCCTCTGACGGCGGCGCATGATCTCTGTTATTTAATTTGCTGAGAGTGGAGATATGATTCTACTTGAGGCAAATTCAATTTCTGTTTTCAGCAGCTTGATTATAAGAGCACAGCCTGAGCTTTCTGCGCGCTAAGCCAATATTTAGCTTCTTAGCCTTATTTCACAGAGGGATGGTAGCGCGGAGGACGGGACGAAGCTGGGAGGATGTTTATTCCTTTTACTGTCGTCTCTCAACCACAATGAAACGTTACGAGCAGCAGTATCAGATTTAGCTGCACACATCTTTGTTTTGGTTATCTGAAGCATTTTATGTCCCGTGTGCCTTCTGCTCCACTCTCAACATTTCATGTTGTGCGATTTGTTTGCTGCAGCCAGCAGCTCCATCCATCTCCTTTATGTTTGGCCTGGATTCCTAAAAAGTGAAGCTTGTTAACATCAAAAGGTAAAAGAATAAAGTGACAGAAAGAAGAGCTTTAAATTTTTAAAAGGAAATACAGGAATGAAACCCAGCAGGGCTTTGACTTCGCTGCTTCAGTCTTTTATTTTATCTCAAAATAGCAGGTTTCAGAGGACTGGATGCTTATTACAGGCCTCTGGACTGATGTATTTTTGGCTCTTTTTGATGTTTTACAACAATTTGAAGAGCAGTTTAATAACTGTGACAGAAGAAACTCGTCTGTATGATGAGAAACACAAACTCAGGCAGAATCTGAAGTTTCTCTGCAGCGTCGCCGTCATGTTTTAAAAGTTTTTATCTTGTTAATTTCCAGATATGTATTTTTAAAGACGAGGTTCAAACCCAACATGGAGCTCATCAGCAAACTATGTTATTGATTACTGAGAAGGATTTAAATCATTTTGAAGATTTTGTTCTTCTCTCATGTTGTTTTATATTTTGATATAAACCCGTCTCATTTCCCACCAAAAATAAACTTTAGTTAATTAAAAATAATTTTTTATAAATCTGCTGGAGAAGGAATATTTCTGGACACTTTCTAGTACAAAAGCATTTCTGTGGTAAAACTTCTTTAATTGGAATGAATATTAATTAAATGATAAAATTTGGAAAAAATATAAAATAATCAAATTAGAATATAGGAATGTTATATAATGTTGTAAATAACATAAAAGTAACTGAAATGATCATCTTCATTATAAGCAATTAATAGAAATAAACATGTAGATTCAATGAGTTTTAGTTTCATTTGACTGAATTACTGAAAATAAATTTACTTTTCGAAGACAGTGGAAAAAATATAGAGCAGAATTGTCACAATAATCAATAAATCAATTAATTACTAACATGACGAATGAAAATTAGACCTTCTTTTTTTAACCCACAAAAGTTTTCAGTCTGGTTGTTTGGTCTCAACTGGGAGACTTTAAAATTCATTTCTGTTTATTTATTGTGGATATTTGAAATGTTTTCCAGTTCCAGTGTTAAACATCCATTAGACTGTGAAGTTTATAGATCGTTGATTCCCCTATTTCGTTTAAAATGGTCTGAAACAATGTTAGTTTGTCCTGCTGGTTGGACACGACGTTTCAGACACATTTGGGTTTGATGCAGCAGAAACTTTGGTTTCTGTCCAACAGGCAGCTTTGTGACATTTGCTTACATTTTATCTCCAGCAGGAGCTGCTCCTGCATGAATATCATAGTTTTCACATTTGAATGTGAAAATGAGTGAAGAGGTGTCGATACAGACACCTAACAGTTGGTAAGCAGTGGTTAAAAAAGTATTTCCTTGTTAACACGATGCTGCCGGAGGTGAATGACGCCAGTTTATGCTTTGCTATTTCTGGTGCTCAAGGTATAAATCTGATCTGATTTCCTTCTTTTACTGATGGAAACGTTTAACTTTTCATCAAGACGGCTTAAATTATTAATTTCTTTACATATTTGTTAAAGATCAGTTATTATTCAACCAATGGCGTTTATAACTGGATGTTGTTGTTTGGAAATTTCCCACATAAACACAAAGCTGGAGCGAAGAAATAAGATTCTTTTCCTTCCCATCCGCTGCTGCAGTAAAACCGTCAAAACGAAACAGATGAAGCTGTTTTTAATACCAGGCAGAGCAGCAAAGGGGAAATAACACAGAAAACTGTTAAGAACGACTCAAAACCACCTGTTTTCTTGCTCTCTGTATCAGTGAAGCTACACTCAGACTTGTTGCCATAGCAACTGACAACAACACCACGACCTGCGTCAGGATTCAACACCAATAAACAGACATTTTCCACACAGAGAGCAGTTTTAAGTTTGCTAGATGATTATTTTGTGATTGTTAATCGCTGTGAAAGATTAGCTACCTCTGCTACTAGCTAAGCTAACACACCAGTGGTAGATTAGCTAACACTGCTATTAGCTAAGCGATGGTTGATTAGTTAATTTAAACATCTGCTCTGTCTGATCTGTCAGAGTTGATGTTTAGGTCGACTTTATTTTTTATTTTGTACCAAAACACATCAAATTCTGCAGCACATCTACATGTTATGATCTTCATAGTCAAGCTAGCATAACTGAGCTACTTCCCTCTCCTTCGCTATTTTCCTTCTTAATTAAAACCTTTTCCTGACCGTGTTATTGAGTTGTCATCTGTTAGAATCACAGATCTGCATCCCATTTGTTTTAAATCTTACCTTTAAGATTTAGCGCTTTATGTTGAGAACTTGACAGCTAAGCCAATGCTAGCCAGAGTTAGTGAGCATATTTTCCCTACGGTGTGATGTCACGCTGCAACGGCTCCATTTACGATTGCAATACACCTGCATTTTTGGACGATTTGTAGTTACTTTTAGTTAGAAATTTGTAATTTCCTGCTTTGAATTTTACGCAGGAAGTAGTAAAATCTTGTACTTTCTGTTTCCTGCAGCTCATTCTGATGCGGAGGAAGACCCGTGTCACAGGACCAACTGTGGAAGAGGCCGGCAGTGTGTGCTGATGGCGGAAAGCGGGCGCGCCGAGTGCGTGTGCCAGGAAAAATGCCGGCCCTCCTTTGTGCCCGTGTGCGGCTCGGACGGCAGGTTTTACGAGAACCACTGCGAGGTTTACCGCACGGCCTGCCTGGAGAGGAGGCGGATCTACGTGGTGCACAGCAAAGACTGCTTCTTCAAAGGTCAGTCTGCTGACTCTGAGCTCCGGCTGCACAACCGAAACGACTCGACTGGCTCAAACTTCCCTTCATTGGGATTAATCGGTTGGGATTGATGAACGATAGAACGTGATCTGGGTTCATCCTGCAGTTTATGAAGTTTGTTTGGTGCTGGATAAGTTTTATTTCTTTCTTCTCTCAGTTGTTCCTGCATGAGTTTTTCTTTTTCTTGTAAATAAAATGTCAGTTTCAGATCTGATCTGGTAGAAATGACACTTGGAGTTGGATATTAAAGCTGTTAATAACCATTATTTATTCTCAAAGTTTTTGCTGGTTTGCATTCAGACACTAAATGGCTAAAAAAGGTTCACACTCAAATAAAACATGAATATTCACCTGGATGCTTTTATTCAGTTACTTTTCACAGAATTATTTCAGTAAAACTTTGTAATTTTTCATTAGAATTGTTCCCTCACCCAATGAGTTAAAGGTTGTATAAAAAATATTTTAAGTTCTTAACAGTTTTAAATGGGGCCTAAATAAGCAACAGCATTTGTTTTTATTTAAGCTGTTTTTTATTTTCATGTACCAAACTTAGATTATTCAGATTTTACAAACACATTTTCAAACACAACCAGATGGGTAGAAGCTGCACATCTGTGCTTTAATTTGGATTTGAACATTTAAAGTTCTTGTTTGCCAGTTTTGAATCAGGAGTTTGGAGAAGTTTTCTCCTGTTTCTAGTTGCTCACATAAAACCTTTTAAAATGGCTCCTTCCACAGTAGATGTTCAAAAAAAGAAAGTTAGAGCTTTGGTTATTTTTGGTTGCATGTCAGCACAACTTTAAAAAACAGATGCACACATACAGAGCTGGCAGTACTTTTTGTCATGTCACATTAGGGAGGGAAGCGTTGCTGGCAGACACCGTCATGCATATCTAATCCACATTTGGGATGTTCAGCCGCCACATTAAGCTTAAACTTGATGTCTGAATGTAAACCAGTGGGAGATTGGAAACGCTGGGAATAAGTCATGAGCATCGTATTTGTGTGTGTGTGTAAATTGCGAGTAATTATTCCAGTTGACAGACAAAGGCATCATTGGTAGACATGTCTCACTTTGGCTGCTTAAGTGGGTTTTATAATGGCAGTCTGTGTTGGCGGACACAGACCAGGAAATGAAACGTTGGTTCATTTGAATTCACGACTGTTGGATCCAACATGTGGCTCAGATTCAGCCTCAACTTGTTTAACTGCAGCTGCAGAGAAAGGGCTTTACTTCTATTTAGCGCTTGCAATTTTATCTCTTTTAATCAAACCCAACAATCTCTAAGCCCAAAGAATGGAGGCCTTTACAGCACATTGTGAAAAAACTAAACCTTTATCCTGGTTTTCTGGTAGATTTAGTTTTAAATGTGATCAGCCTAAAAGCTGAGCCGTGGAAGCTCAGAGTGTCAGGAGACTTTGCCAGCAAAGCTTAATTTATTTATGAAGCTCATTTACAGCTGACCACAATGCTTCACAATAATTCACCACAGGTAGATAAATGACTAAATAAGAATTTAAGTTTGATTAAAAAGGAATAAAAACCAAGACAAACTTGATTTCAGTTGTAGTAATTTTCCTAAAAAGTAAAAATCTTTGACAAAGTAACATTTTGCCAGTTCTGGCTTCTCTGCACTTGTTCTGACTGAGAGTTAATTTGTTCAGGAAAAAATCTTGGAATCACTGCTCACCTTTTTCACAATAGCTGTGTTTCCATAACTATAGAACTGCACAAAATAAATGTGCTTAAAGGAAACACCTGTTCTGGTGTGAGGTGGTTTGTTTTAGCTGAAACACGATCAATAGCAGGATGTTGCTACTGGTGGAAACAACAAAGAAGACAACAGGAAGTCTTTTCGGTTCATAGCAGGTGGGCGGGGCTTATCGCTCCCACTCCTGAACGTTTTCTCTGATTGGCTGATGGATGGTGAGCGCTAGTTATGATTTATGAATATATTCCTCTAAGTGTTTACGTTGCTGCCATAATGTTTATACTGTAAAAACACAAAAGTTTCTGTTATGGTAAACGTACAGAAAGCAGTTTTTGCTGTATTTTTGTCGTTTTTGGTAATCCGGTGTTTCCTGTGTAAATCGTGTAACTTCACATGTTTTCTTATGAGCATCAAAGACAAATTCATCTTTCTTCAAGGAGAGAGGCCTGGCGTGCTCAGACTCATGTGTTTTATCTACTTTATCCTCAGGCAGTCGGGGCCTGAGGGTAAAATGGTCCTGCAGTCTGGGCTGCAGTCGCCCTGCTGGGGCAACAAGGCGGCAGCAGTCGCCCTGCTGGGGCGACAGGGCGGCAGCAGTCGCCCTGCTGGGGCACAGGGCGGCAGCAGTCGCCCTGCTGGGGCGACAGGGCGGCAGCAGTCGCCCTGCTGGGGCGACAGGGCGGCAGAGGTTTGAGTTCAGCTCCGTCTGTGGAAACGAAATATTCTCTTTGAGGCAGAAGGAAAGGTTTTCTTCTGACTTGGTTGGATTTTTGTGGTTAAGCGTTTTGCTTTGTGTTCAGTACTTTAAATTATAATATAAATTCCCACATACAAATAAAAGTGACAGATGATTCAGAGTGAAATAGAGGCAAAGCAGCATAACAGGATTTGTTATGCAGCATTTTAGGATTATTTTGAGCTGAAAAAGTTTTCAGCAGCACAAAGACTTTACCATAAAACAGATTACTTTGCTTTCTGAGCGGAAATGAACAAAACTATCCGACACTCAGTGGCAACAACAGGAGCATCATTTCCCCTCAAACTAAAAGTAAAATCAATTTTATGATTTGTTGCAAAGTCCTGTTTGCATGAGATGCTTTTATTCATCCAGGTGATGAAAATCAGAAAATATTTTTCAGAGAATATTTAAGAAAACTTTGTGTTTTTCAGTGGAGATATTAAAAAAGGTGATATAAAAATAATTTATACACAATTTTAAATGGGGCTTAAATAAGAAACATTTCTTAATGCACAATTTTTCATTTAAGTTGTATTTTATTTTCATTTAAAAATTTGGATTATTTTGAGCAAATCCAAATTTGCTGATTGTAGTATGTTCAAAGATTTACATATTTTCATAAATTACCAAAAAACTAAATAAGGAAAGAAAAGGATGAATGAAGAGGACATGAATAAAGTTAGTAAATGCATGAACAATTCATCACAGCCGTTATATTTATAATAAAATATTTTAGTCTGTATTTAATTTACATGCTGAAATACAGAGTTCAGGTGAGTAAACGGTTTAGATGAAGGTTTTTCCTGCTTGTCAACATTTTGTTTTTCCTACAACAAAGTATTTCTAAGAACCAACATTCTGGATCATCAGAGAATTATTAATAATTTACCTTTTTAAGAATGTGAGAGAATAAAGCCTGCAGTATTCAAGCTGCATTTTAGGCATTTCAGCCTGAAAGGGACATAATCTGATTTACACATTTAAAAATCTCATTACATTTGGCAATCAGTGGACTGATTTGTAGAATTAGCATCACAATCACAGATGTTTGGGGTCTCTGTCCCTTCCTCATCCTGCCTGTGATTACGAGCGTCTGCAGCTGATTAATGGCTCTCATCATGGTGATGAATAGGAAGCCTCCGGTCCTTCGGGTTGTTTAGGACGCTCGCTCTTCAGAGCGTCCAGGTAGAAGCACTTCATCAGTGATGGATGACGCTCTGCAGGGGACCTGGTGACCTTCGGTGACCTTCGGTCCGATCGGGACGGCTCAGGGGAGGAGTTAGGGTTATGATGATGTGTTTCATGTAAAGCAGGACAGTGATTTATCCGCCTACCATTTCTCCTAAAAGCAAACCGAATCTTTTACCAGTGAAAAGTTTAGTCAGAAAAATTAATGGCTTTATTTGACTTAGTGAACTTTAAATTTTGACCTGAATGTCTGAACTCCAGAGGATGTTAAGATTAGGAGTTAAAGGTCAGAGATCAGGGTATTTTTATGTCCTGAACACAAAGTTGTGGATAATTGTGAAGTGGTTTTGAAATTATTGACCATGTTGGAGAAATATTTGACATGGTCTTCATGGTTCTGCTCGCTTGCTTCCATAGAACATATAGATTTATTGTCTGTTAAGTAATTCAGGTGTATGCAGGTGTACGCTTCTCTCACAGAGGAGACGTTTTTCATTTTTTAGGAAAGTTCTGTGTATTACTTGGTTTCTTTAGTGTTAAAACTATGTAAAGAAATTGCTGAGTTTTAATGACGCTGTTTGGTTGTTTGATCTATGACTCTATGAACAGCAGAGCAATTAATTAATTGTATTTCTGGCACTGGGTGATTTTAACAGCTAAAATAACAGATATAAATGTTTCTAATATGGAAAAGACTCAGATACTCCAGACTGAATCTATGATGTTTATGGTGAATGAGTCGGATGCAGGCAGGATATTTTCTGCTGGAAATTATTTTTTACATGTTTGAAATAAAGATTTAATTCCTTGTTTCAGTTATTAACCATTATTTACATGCAAAGTTTGACAGAATGTGTTGAGAATCAATTATTGTGACACGTAGCATCAAATTATTTGCATACTTAAGATGGTTTCCACTGCGCGTGCTGTTAAACGGTTAGCTTCCTGCTGAAGCTATACATGTGACATCACACATCCCTGATCTTTACAGCTTTCAGCCATCTTGGCAGGCAGTTGCCATGACAACAATAAACAAGCCACCAGCTTAGAGTTAGCTCTCTCCTTGTTCATGTCTAACTTGTATTACATGTTCTCTCTCTGCCAGAACCTTGTTACTCAAACAGTTGGTAGATCCTTTATAAAGCCGTTTAAACATTGGTCGCATGAAGCTCCTCCATGTTGTGAACTCTTTATGTTCACCAAGTAGTGAAATTTATCCTAGTTTGAGATCGGAAGCAGCTCATATGACATATTTTTCTTCTCTCTCAGTTTGATCCACACAGCAGCCATTTTGTTCTCGTGTCTTTCTCTCGCATGTTTTAAGAGTTTCTACGTATTTCCTGGATGTTGGTAGCTGTGGGTCCGTTCTGCTTTGTGCTGCGTTTGCCTACCAAGATGGCGGCAATCACTTCCGGTTGTGGGAACTGTGTGTTAGCAGGCAGCTGTGGTTTAAATCCTGGGAGACAGAAATGTAATAATTGGTTATCAGAAATCTAAATGATCCAAAAGATGTTTCCAGATTTGGACCAATACCAGTGTAGTCTATTTTTACACGTTTCTCCCAGTCCCTCTCAGCCGTCCGTTTTCTACACAGCCTTCAACGTAAGAACAGTCTCAGCCCATCAGAGCAGGATTTATGTCGCGGCTGCAGTTGTTGCATCAGCCAGCAGCGCCGTCCCTCCGTCTTCACTAACCTTCTGCCTCCTCTTGTGACTGCAGCCATTAACTGGGCCACACAAACGCTCTGCACTCACCAAGAGGATTAACATCTGACACGAGTTCAGGCTCTGGAACTTCAGCTGTGTACACAGAGGTACAGGACAGCAACCAGCGGCTTTTCTGTTTGTGCTTGGATTCCTCTTTTGGTGACAAAATGTCAGAAGATTTTGTCACCAAGAAATGCTTCATGATTTATTCTGTTAAAAACTGAAACCATTTAAGCAGATCAAATGCTGACACATCCAGACGACAATACAGGTTTAAATTATCGATGCACCGATTTATAAGCACACGTTTCCTTCATTTTGGGAGATGGGCCGATACGTCCATGTGAAGCTGATCTCATCAGAAAAGGTTTAAGAATCAGCTGCTGTCCTGGAAGCTCAGTAGTGAAGGTCTGACTGACGGTTACATTCACAATGAGCGCAACTGTTGCAAAATCAGCGACTTTGTCACCATATTTAGCAACATTTCAGACAAATAATGAGCTTCTGAAACTCACCATACTCACAAACCTCTGAATTACCTGATGAATTCAAACATGACAGCGACATTCTGTTGATTTTGGTAAATAAAACCAAGACACTCTCAATATTTCACCCACCATTGTTCAACGTAACGGGAGAGGAAAAAGGAAAGAGGCTCCAACGTGCGTCGAGCCGTTATCAGCCATTGCCGTTTGCTCGATAAAAACTGAACACAAAATGTTCAACAGAGACATCTGAGCCTCCGTTATGATTGCAGAAGCTTCACTGCATAATGTTTTGGTGCAACACTCTCAGTTTCAGCCGCCATCGTACAAAGAGACCGGCGATGGGGAAAAAAACAACGCCGGTCTAATGAAGTGATTTTGACACAAAATATCAAGCGTCTGACTCCAAAGTCCAAACATGAAACGTGTTTGTTGTGAACGCAGCATCACAATAAAAGGTCACCTAATGAAAGGTCATTCAGACCTTTCAAACCTCTCATTTCAACACAAGTGACTCATATTTCATCATCCTACATAAAGGGTTTCCAATGACAATTTTTCTGGTCATTGTAAATCAGAGCCGCCAACTAGCAGCTCTGTTAGGTTCACATGATTATCAGGCCGTTTACTGCTAACATGTCAACTCCTGCACACAAACACTCCTGACGCCCGGTGGCCTCTCCCTGACAGCGTGTTTATTAATGAGCTCTCTGCACCAACCTGCTCCGCGTCCTGCCATCAGGTAGCTCTCTTCCCCACAGAGGCATCATTGGGATGCATTTGCTGTGGAACGGATACTCTGGCCCAGATAGATGTTCCCTCGGCCCGGTTCTGGTCCTCAAAGAAACCAGGAGCGCTCTTTGACCTCTGAAAGGTCAAAGAGCTTTCAGGTGAGGTCAACTTTACTGCACACTTTGCAGTAAAGTGTGCAACTTTTTGAGCTGCAAACAGTAAAGCTTTGCAACACTGTTTGCAAACTTTACTGAGGTTTTCTCAGGGATTCTGTGCTCAAATTTTAATTATCTGGAGATGTTTCTGATGGAAACAGCGATTTTATTTTATTTCAATTATGTAGCTTGTATGAATCATGAGCGCAAATTATAATAAATATAAACTTACCATCTATTCACCATCAAGTTAAAGGAAAACAAAACCTAGTGGAAGGTAGAAGAATTAATTTCCAAGCCAGGAGACTTTTATTCAGATGTTTATTCACTTTGTGTCAATGCAGAGCTGTAAATAATTTGGCTAATGAAGCGCAGAATAATTGTTTGTTTGTCTTTAATTGACGATGATCATCATGTTAATTTCTTTGTATAACTCACTTATTTTTATTTTTCTCCTCTTTGCGTTTCTCTGGCACCGACTCCGATCCTTTTCAAAGACTATTAATCCATAAAAACACACTCTGAGCTGGATCTGCCGGCGCTCTGACATGCAGAGGTTTAATACGTGTGCTACTGCATTCAGGTGGATGTTTATTCACGCCTAAGAGATTTTGACACGCCTGTCAAGGCGCTGGCGCTGCCTATCGCTCGGCCTTCCCAGACACGAGCCGCACTCTGAAGGCGCTACATTTAGCTTCTGGGATGATTAGCCTTTCATGTGCTTAGCTCGCCTGCCTCCTCTGTAGGGTCACATTCATAATTGAAATAGGAGATATGAGCGGATTAGAGGAAGAAACTTTAACTTATTATGAAATGAAATAAGGAAACTAGACACCAACAGCGTAATGCTGATCTAATGTTTCTTCTGCCTTTTATCTTTTGTGATGTTAAAAAACCTTCCAGGCCTCTCAGGTCTTCTGGTTCTGGTTCTGCTCTGCATCAGAATCAGAACCAAACATGGAGAAGCAGCATTCAGCTTCTGGGCACCAATAATCTGGAACAATCTTCCAGAAAACTGTAAAACTGGAGAAACACTGAGTTTCTTTAAAGTGATTAGTTGAACATGTTGGGCTAAATATGTTGTAATTTTTCTATTAACTAAAAAGATTTCTGTTTCTGATGCACCAAAACTCTCCATTACTTGGAACCGGTACATTTTCTGATGTTTTTCGCTGGGTGGATTCATCCTGTGCTGGAATTAGGAAGGCTAATTTTACCTCAGTTACTGTTTATGTTGAAGATGAAAACAACTTCCAAAGGACCTACATTTGTGCCCTCAACATTTCTCTCTAGAAGGCTTTGAGTCATTTGTATGAGCAAAACACCAAAGTTTCTATCAGGTGATTGTTACCAGCTGGTTAGAGTTGCTTTAGAAACATTATAAATAAAACACTAACCAACATTTTGATATGCAACGATGCCACTTGGAAAAATGTTTCAATTGTTGATGATTTTTGTACTTTCAACTGCCTTGTTGCTAGAAAGCTCATTAGTCATATAGTTATTGTATTGTTGCTAATTCTTTTACAGGAAATTGCCCCTCAAGACTTAAATGATTCATTATTTTAAATGTGTTGTCATTAATTAGCTTACTGGATACATTTAGTAATTAGTGCAAAGATGCATTCCAATTGCTAACAGGAGAAGTACTAAAATATCTTTGCCAAGCAGCTCTTATCACCAGACATAAGCGCACTGCTCACCCTTCGTCCCAATGTAGATCTGTTTCTTTCCCCTCATCTCACCCCGCCTTACACACTACTTTCCTCTCCTCTATCTCTTACCCTCATTTTTCTCCAGCTATGCCCCCAATATAGTGCAGACGGGGATTTGAGTGACTCTGTCAAGCTTCTCTCTACATTCCCGGTCTGTGTTAAATTGGTTCAGAGCTTAAGCAGAGAGTGAGCCTGGGAGAAAAAAAAAGAAATAAATAAAAATATAAACAACGTCTTGAGGCAAAGTGACCCTGGCTGGGTAGGCGATGTCTCTGACAAATGCAAACACTTGCATGTGTGCCCGCATTAATAAGCCTGGAGTTAAAAATGTTCCGTGTTTGGTTCCTCATCACTTATTCCCAGAGTAAAATATGAACATAGAGTCCATAATGACTGGACTACAAGCCTTTTATTAAACCTGAACTTTGCTTCTTGTTGGTCATGATTTGATCTCCAACCTGGCTTCTGTTTTTGTTTGTTTTATTTCAGATAAACACAATTTGAAAAATGTTTCAGGATTTACGACATGAGCAAAGACTCTCTGTTTGTCTTGACCTGTACTCCACGCAGCTTAAACATATCAGCCATAATTATTTATTAGTTTACTGTTTTTAATGTCTGAAATGCTGCCAAACTGGTGGTGTGACGTTTTGAGGAACGGTGGAGAAACCTGAAATTGCTGCTGCGCCAGGTACCCAGCAGGTTGTTGCTCGGTAACCAGAGAATGAGTGAGTTGCTAAGTAACCAAAGAGTGAGAACGTTGGTCAACTTGGCTGATCTTGAGAGTTTTTGCGGCTAAAGCTTTTCTTCCTCCTACATCTCCCAGAATGCCGATCGGTTCTGGAGGTAGTGAAATTATTGAATATTCTATCAGCTATTATCTATTGATATTGATCACGTGTCCATCACAATTGCTATTGAGTTACTGTCTAGCCCTGAGTTTAATGAGAAACAATTCCTTTAAGTTAGAATTAAACCGTCTGTTTAAACTAATAAAAATCCATCAACACTATGTTTATAATCCATATAAATAGATAAATGTACTAACAAAGCTTTGGCAGGGAGAAATTAACACCTGGTGATACTGCAGCTAACACGAATAATTAAATATGAGCTGAATCACCTCCTGATTTCCTGCCTGCATTTCTGACTAATCACAGCAGGCAAATGAAAATTTACCCAATCACTGTGAACTTATCCAGAAAAGATCAAATACCAGTTTGGTTTGTCAGAAATGTGCTGTTCAGGAAGTCTTTCTCAGATACAGCTGTGTAAATAGAAGTCATGCTGTCATCTCTATTTCAGAGGATTGAGGCCTTCTACTTGTCAAGTGTTTACTTACCAACTGTACTGCCTTGAAATGAAGTTGATTTCCACAGCATTTCATGGTCTAAAAGAAAAATAAACCCGATGGAAAATCTGCCTTTAGCAAGATCATCATCTTTCTGCAAAGTTTCCTGATTCATTTTGGCTTTTTCGTAAACAAAATGTCATGAGAGAATGTTTACATATTATAAAACCTGATAACCAGAAGATTTCCCAAATATTTTCAGTCTTCAACTATTAAACACAAACATAAGTGTACGCAGTGATTTGCTGAAGAGTCTCTGTAATGGTAGCAAATACTCAGAATATGTATTTGCATGTTACTGTTGGTAATAACATGCAAACAGACAATTCTGTTCCTTTCCATCCGGAGTGGCGCTGCAGCGTTGAAACCGTTAACAAATCTTGAGATGTAGATGTTATTAGTGCTTCAGGAAAAGTAACGCAAAGAAACCGTTGAAGAACTCAATGACTCGTTGCCATGGTGACTGACTGACAACTCCACTAACAGTGAAACATTTCCCAGAATACTCAGACTGTTACAGTTACTTTTCAGACTTGACGTTTATTTTAATAATTGATCGCTGAGGTAGATTAGCTTAATTTAAACATCTGCTCTGATGATCTGTTGGAGTTGATGATCATCACTTTTTTTAAAATTGTGCAACTGAAATGAAACATCGAATTCTGCAGCACTTCTACTTGTTAAGGTTGTCATAGTCAAGCTAGCATAACTGTACCTCCCTCTCCCTTTCTACTTTCTTTCTTAATTAAAACGTTTTCCAAGCCTTAGCTAGTTGTCATACGTAGCGTTGAAAGTTAGTAGTAAAGCTCTGCGTCCCTTTTTCTTTTCTATATCAAGCGTATATTTAAGATTTAGTGTGTTATGTTGACAACTTGGCAGCTAAAACCAATGCTAGTTATTGTTAGTGAGCAGCAAAATACTTAAACTGTTAATAGTAGAAAGACTTTCTTATTGAATCCCAAATCTAAATGTGTAACTGAAGGTAATCGTTTGTGCTGTTTTGATAGTGCTCTACTATACTATTTTGTTTAGAGCAAAACATGAAAATGGAAAAACTGTTATAACTGAAATGTACAAATGTTTGCTTAAAAGAAGCAGCAGCAGCAGGTGTTTGATTGAGCGAAACCTTTCACATTTTTACATTTTTTTTACATTTTTACAGTTCAGTAGTTTCTCTAATCCTGTATTAAATGATTCTCTTCTTTTTTATTAGAACTTCTTTGCTGTTACTTTGCTCCCTTCATAGTCCAGTGTAATCTGGGTTGTCAGATTTTACATTTCCTCTCTGCCAGCTCCACAGTTTGACCAGAGGGCAGCAAAGACGAGCTCAGTGTGGTTCCAGCTCTCTGACAGAATCCTCTGCTAAAAATACTCCCAGTGTTTCCACACAGCCTTTACTTGACCCAGGCACTTCAGCAACTGGTGCTGCTCTCTCAAAAAAGCTGCGCATC